>JAJPUD010025229.1:1384-17824 GCA_023553655.1 Myrmecobius fasciatus | reverse complement strand
CTTAAGTAGCCTCTGGAGTGGCCCATAATCCTGGGGGACTGCTGCTTCAGCTCCCTTTCCTGTCCAGCAGGATTGTTGTGAGGATCTGGGCCTAAAGGAGGAACCGGCATTTCTAGGGGATAGGGAAGTTTAGGGGGTAGACCACTCCAGTCAAGAGGTAGGTAGCACCTTTTCTACAAATATAATCTTAGAGTAAAAAAATGCACCTTTATTTTCACTAGCCTCTGAAATCCTTCAGTTACTGAGACAACCTGCTAACTAAGGCCCCCCCCCCCAGACCAACAAAGGGATCTGTGACCCCCCAAAAAATCTTAAAGAGCCATCTAGAACACTGGAGTTATTCAAAGTCACTTGGACAGTCCACATTAAAAGAAGGGCGTCCCAGCTTTTCCTGGCTCTTGTAGAGATCAAATGAGCTAATAATACCTGGAATACGCTGGGTGAATAATAGTGATTATCCTGCCATTAATTCTCATCTTTCTTGGGGCAGCCAATCCCACAATCCAATTCTTCAGCTGATTAAACATTGTCTTGTTTGAGGCACTAGGGGGTTCAAGACCACAAGTCCCTGTTCTCCAGAAGGTCCCTCTACTGGGGGATGAAGGATACCTATAGATGGGGGCAGGGGAAGACAGTGGGGAAGTAAGATGGAACTCTGAGTCTATATGCCATGTGACTTTGGGGCAATTATCTAACCTCCCTCAAGACCTCAGTCTCCTTACCTGTAACTTGAAAGAAGTCTGGCCCTCATTTCCTTGAAGATGCTGCCCAGGTGCCATCTTCTGTTGGAGAGTCACGCTCCTCCTCTGCCCAACAACTAGTGTCCTCCCTCCCAAGCTCCTTTGTGCATTATTAGTAGGGAGTACTTGATTCTTTGTACTTGTGTCTCCTGTGCCCAGGAGAGTGCCTGGCACGTGATGTTTAATAATTATGGGCTGTGAGAAATGGATGATAGTTTAGTTTCCAGAGTGACGTAAAAAGTCAGAGAAATGAAATGGAAACCTACAGGTTGGGCTGACCCGGAAGGAAGGAAGTGAAATTTATAGAGGGAAGCCATAAGTTAGGATAGGAACCACACTGTTAGATGCAAAAGGGGTGAAAGAAGAGAAGGGTTAGGGTCTCTGAAATGAGGGGAATGGGAGTTGGAATCAGGGATGGGGACTCATGGGAGAAGGCGCTCTGGATAGGCTGGAGCCTCCGTAGAACCCTGTCAGTGGGGCACCAGGGAGGGACCCGCGTTTTGGGAGTCACGTTTTGGCCCTTTTAGGGCGAGCCTGCTTCCCAACATCGGTCTTGAAAGATGGTGAATAAAACCCTTTCCTGGCTTCCTCGGCGGGCCCATAGATTTCTCGGTGAGACCCGTCTCTTACACCGAGCAACTAACCTCCATGAATAGCAGGCAGCCTGTGGTGCAGGGGTGAGAGCGAGGGCTGGAGTCATGAAGGCCCGAGCTCCAATCCACTTCTCAGACAGTGCGACTCCGGGCACGGGGTCTTTTGAACTCAGGCTTTTCATCTGCAAAATGGGGATGGTAGCACTTACCTGCCAGGAGCGTTCGGAGGCTCAAATGAGACCCTCGGAAAGCAGAGTGATTATTCTTAGTCCCAAGGCTATCCAAGGGGCAGGATATGGATGGTGGAGTTTGGGGGGCAGCTGGCAGTCATTTGGCTGGAACGCAGAGGCGACTAGACAAGGGGGGATGCTCCCCTGCGTGGTGAGGAGCCTTCATTTCTGAGCTGGTTTTCTAATGATTTTTCCACTCTTGCTTTCACATCACTTTCATTTCTGATGTCTCCTTCCTACCCCTAGCCACCAAGCCATTCCTTGTAACAGAGAGAAAAAAAGATCAGGAAAAACACCACACTGGCGCCCGTTGGTGAGTCGTGACAGGGGGGACAACATGTGGAAGATTACTCTGGCAGCTCCGGGACAACGGAGCAGGGGCCGGCTGGAGGCAGGGAGATGGCTGAGGAGGCTGCTCAGCTGAGAGCAGAGGAAGGCTTCTGCTAAGGGGGCGGTCATGGGAGTGGAGGGACGGTGACACGAATGGGGCAGCCAGGGGAGATTTCCATCAGGGAGTAAAGCTGGACTGGAGTGAAAATACTCATCAAGAGAGACTATAAATCTGGGCATCAAATTGTAGAGAAGAGAACCACGCTGGTGGGAGCTGCTGGAATGGGGGGGAATGGAGAAGGGGGATGAGCCAGATTCAGAGCGAGGGAAGGTCAGGGAGGGGCGGAAAGAGAGGGAAGAGTGAGACAGAGACAGAGAGGGACAGAGAAAAGGGTGGGGGGAGAGAGACACACACAGAGGGACAGAGAAAGGAGTGAGGGGAGAGAGAGAGAGACAGAGAAAGGAGAGGGGGGAAAAAGAGACATACAGAGAAACAAAGATAAGACAGAGAGACAGAGACAAAGACATACGAGAGAAAGACAAACAGGAAGGGACAAAGGGAGGAAAGGAAACAAAGGGGTGAAAGGGAGGGGAGACAGAGAGGGAGGAAAGGATGAAGAAAGGGAAAAGAGACAGTCAGAGACAGAGAGACAGAGATTCTTCCAGGAAATGGTCACAGAACCTAGACAGAGGCAAGTTTCACAGAACCCAAGAGAGGAGATGTTCCGTTGAGAGCATCAGAAATAACAGGATGAGAAGTGAAAAAACACCCTTGGCTTTGGCAGTTCTGAAGAACGATTACAGCTTAGGGAAGAGCGGCAGGAGGCAAGGTGGTCAGTGACGCCCGTTTCTGGGGTCCTGGGGCAGCTATCTATCCACTCGGTCATGAGGGAGTGCCTGCTTTTTTTTCTCTTCTTGTGTCCAAGACACTAGAGAAGCTAAAACTCAAGGGACAACTGTCCATTTCTGGTGGCTCACCTGGGCACAGACGCTAAAACAATTGCAAAAGCTGATAAGGCCTCAGAGAAGGCACCTTAGACCCCAGGGCAAGGCTGACATTTCCTCACTGGCCAATAAAAGGCAAAGGGGTACAGAAGAGAAAAATTAATTTGGGAAGTGAATGGCTAAGGTGATAAGGTCTCGAGAATGTGTTTTGGACTTCTGGACCATGGCATTTTTCTAATTTCTAAACAGAGATGATGTCCGGCTAACAAGAGTCTTTAAGAATGGCTTTTCTCTGGGTCACGTGACCAACAAGATGGGAGCCCAGCCATTTTCCAACATCTTTACCTTTCAAATCATGCTCCCTAGGACTGAAGTCTCAAATACCCTGCCTGCAGGCTGCCTGATCTGGATGAAATGAAATTGGGAAATCTTTCTCAAAATAAAAACCAAGTTAACCGGCCACAGATAATGTTAATATGTGATTTTCCAAGTCAATATGCGGCCCCCATGTTTTAGTGACCTCATTTCTATTGGAATTGGACACCACAGCTCTTGGACAGGTAATTCCTCCCTCTCAAGTCCTCTGGCAGCACTTCCCCCTAGGCTTCTGACAGAACTCCCTTTTGGCCTCTGACCTCACCCCTTTCTCCCAGTGCCTCAGGGATCTGAATTCAGTTGCAGTGCTTTTTGCTGCAAGAAGGCTTGACTAGAGAATGGGGGAACAGATGGAGTGGTGGGCTGCGCTGTGGGGCACCCCACTGAGTCTGAAAAAAAGAACTTCTCATCCAGCTAGAACCAGTTTGCTTCTCCCAGAATTCACTTGGGGCACAGACTGAGGCTGGTGAAGTGTGAATTGCCTCCCCTAATAGGAGAGAGTGAATAAGAAATGGGGCAGAATAAGGTAAGACAAATTACCCAGGATTTTGGGAGGAAGAAAATGCAACTGAAGACCTTGAGCAGAAGTGATAAACTGACAAAGAAGGTAATAACGGTGTCCCCCTTAATTGTGTGCCCCCCCTTGATCATGGGCTGGAAAGGCCCTGAATCCCCTCTTGGCCTCTGGGAGGGGCCCCACCCTCCTGTCCTAAATGGGATCTTCACCTACCCACCTATTCCATGGGGAAACTTGCAATTCAATCAGAAATCTTGGCCTTGGACATAATCACCGCCCTTTACAGAAACAGCCCTTTAAAGCCCCAGCCTGAAGCCTTAGAAGGCAAAAATAAAAGGATGACTCTAAACCCCAAATCTTCACTAATTCCTACACAAGGAAAAGCCCACTGCGTCTCTGCTGCTCAGTGTAAACCCATCTTTGCTGATTCCTTACCTTTGCTACTTCCCTTTTGGAACTGGCTGCTGGGAGAGTTGTTTTCTTAGCATAAAAAAACCCCATTTTTGCCACAAACCTCTCACTTCATTCATTGGGGTTTGCATGGCCAAAGGGGATCTCTCAACCCTTGTTTCTTACACCTCAACATTAATAAAACAAGGAAATTTTACCTCTAGATCAGATAAAAGAGTTCAGGCATCTGTGGATAAATATCACAGAACAAAGGAATATGAATCTTTAGATGAAGAGAAAAAGAGATATAGACAGGGAGGAAGGGAGAGACAGGGGAGTCAGAAAAACCTATTGATTCCCAAGAGAGTGTGGAACCATAAGCAAAGAAAAACAAGAATTGTGAGAACAGGATTTGTGGTCAGGATGACAGAAATAAGTGACAGAACAGAAAAACCTGAACCTATGGTGTCAGTCTCACCAAAGAAACTAGAGGAAAAATACATGGAAGTGAAGGAGGACAGTCTGGAAGAAAAGCAAAAAGCAATGACACTAGAGAAATATATGCTATATAAGTAAAACATTGATCTGGAAGACAGAAAAAGATTACAGAGCTCCCAGGAAAAATGACACATCAAATATCGGAACACCATAATTTACAAAATAATGCAACTGCTCAGAACTTCTGAGCAGGGAAAACAAAGTGTTGAGTGAAGAACCCAGAAATCACCAGGAAAAAAAAGGCTTTTGCTGATGGCTTGTGAACCTAATAAAAAAGGGCTTTAAACCACAAAGGATGTGGGAGACAGAACACCTAACTCCCAGACTAGACATCACAGAGAGGGAACTACAATGGAGAAAAGTCTGAATCGAAGGAAGAAAAGTTGAAAAAAAAAAGGCTCTGGAGAGGATTTATTCCAAAGAAATGACATATAGGGTTATGTTGTATATTCAGTCAGTTATTGAAACATTAAGCACCTACTATGTGCCAGGAATTGTGCTGAGCACTGGGGATACA
This sequence comes from Myrmecobius fasciatus, assembly GCA_023553655.1. Lineage (NCBI taxonomy): Eukaryota > Metazoa > Chordata > Mammalia > Dasyuromorphia > Myrmecobiidae > Myrmecobius > Myrmecobius fasciatus. The sequence goes on along the minus strand of JAJPUD010025229.1, from coordinate 12,689 downwards.
AAGAAGGTGAAACTGAGCCCCTATCCTCAGGGAGCTCCCAATCTAAAATGGGGACCCCCGGGCAAACAATTATGCAAGAAAAAGCTGTGCTTGGGATAACAGGCAGAATTAGGTGGAACAGGGAAAGGCTCCCCTAGGATTTCAGCCCAGACTCAAAGGAAACCAGAGAGCGCTCCAGGCTTGGGGAACAACAGCCCGGGAAAATGCCCCTTGGGGGATGGGGAGCAAGGCTGCCCCAATAGCTTTTGCCTTTGAGCCATGGGAGTTTGGGGACATGACTGGAATTACAATTTCACAAAATCGCCTTGATGTGGAGTGGAGGATGGACTGGAAGATCCACGTTCCGGGAGGAAATCCAGAATGAGAAGGGGCAAGGTTTGATGCAGAGCCCTTGGGGAAGGTCAGTGGTCCTTAATGGAGGAGCTAGGAAGACAGACCGGCTCTCCTGGGTTCCAGAAGGTAGCTCCTGGGGGCAGGGGAAGTTGGGGGTGCTGGGGAGCCCATTCTGTTCAAGGGGGGAGGCTGGATTCTGAGGCCTCCTGAGATTCTACGAGGAGCACCAGATGCTGCAGGGCTACACAGCTAGTGGAAGGCAGAAGCAGGACTAGCAGCCAGGTCGGAGTCTGGGGTTCTCCCTCTGCCCCACAGGACCATCTATTCCCTCATGTCTTTATTTCATTGGAGGCAAAATGTTCATTCTTCTACCGTGTTTTCAGTCATGTCTAATTCATCAACCCGTTTGTTTTGTTTTGTTTGCAAAGATAGAGGTTTGCCATTTCCTTCTCCGGCCCATTTAACAGATGTGGAAACTGAGGAAAACAGGGTGGAGTGACTTGCCCAGGATCACAACTAGCAAGTGTCTGAGGCTGGATTTGAACTTGGGAAATGAGCCTTCCTGGCTCCAGGCGCAGGGCTCTGGGCACCTCAACTCTCCCATGGGGTGACCCGAGCTTGCCACAATTGCTCCATCTTTCGCTCTTTAAAAAGCACCACGTTGTCCCTGGGGCCATGCCAGGATGCTGTCTGCCTCACAGGCCCAAGCCTTGGCTCCCAGCCCGAGCCTTTCTGAGGGCCCTTACTCCTGTTGTCCTCTCCCATTAGAATGGGGGCACTTTTAGACTTTTGGGGGGGTATCTCCAGTGCCGAGTAGTGACTGCCCAGCACTTGCTCTTCCTGTTCAGGGCACCAAATGCCCTTGGAGATAGCATGTATTGAGAGGTCCCCTGGAGACACTGGGCAGGAGTGTCACCCCTTCCATCTGACAGCCCCAACTGCAGCCCCAGGCCAGGCAGGGGGTGGGGATTTCTAAGCTGAGAACAGTCACCTTTCCCTGGGGCTTCCTGGAGAGCCTAGTCCTCTGTTCTTGGCTCCTGGAATCCAGCAGGGCTAATGCTGATGATGGCAGGGAAGAGAAGGGTCGGGTGGGCTCTGCCAGGCTGGGGACGCTGAGACTGTGAGGCAGCAGCGGGGTGCCCTGTCCTCAGCCCAGTGAATGGTAGGGAGAAAGACAAGGGGAAATAAGGCAGATGAGACTTTGGATTTTAAGCTACTCTTTCACAAAACCAAAGAAATCTTAAGAGTGGAAGAAACCCTCATTCTGAAGTCAAAACTGAACCAAGAACAACAGGGAAGCTGATGAGAAAGAAACAAACAAAAAGGGAGGAAGAGAGGAATGGGAAGGAAAGGAAAGGGAGGGAAGAATGGAAAGGAAAGGAAAGGAAAGGAAAAAAGAAGGGAAGGGAAGGAGGAAGAAAGGGAAGAAAAAGAAAGGGAGGGAGAAATGAAAAGGAAAGGAAAAAGGAAGAGAAGGAGGAAGAAAGGAAAGAAAGAGGAAGGAAGGAAGGAAAGAGAAAGGGAGGGAGAAATGAAAAGGAAAGGAAGGAGAAAGAAAGGAAAGAAAGAGGAAGGAAGGAAAGAGAAAGGGAGGGGGAAATGGAAAGGAAAGGAAAAAAAAAGAAAGGAAGCAAAGAAGGAAGGAACAGCCTGGAAATTTTTTAGTGCAAGGTAGGGAAGTAAGTCCCTGGGGCTGATGCCTTCTTTGGAATGAAATTCTAAGGGGCGCAGAGTCTGACCCATCTCTGGGGGTCCCAGCCTCTTGGTGGGAATGGGCACCTGAATGGAGTTACCTCTTAAAGGTGTGTACACATGAGAAGAAACGGGTTCCATCTATAACCTTTTCTAAAGGAAGTGATGGATTTTGGGGGAACAGTCCCTCTGACCCAATCCAATTCAAGCCCTACCTTCCTGGCTGATCAGACCGAACCTACCTCAACGACAGAAAGAAACTCAGCAGCACATTTATTGTATTAGCAAAACTCAGACAGGGACATCTGTCGTCATCATTTCCCATTACTATAGAAATCAATGTCTATCTAGGTCAAATATATAGCTCTATCTGTATCTGTACATATATCTTATTTATAAATCAGAAGCCAACAAATACAAGGTCAGAGGGCACACTGGCATTCACAAACACACCCACGTATCCAGTCACTGCCGCTAAGATGGCGTCTTCAGTGCAAGATGTCTGCTCCCGACCCACGTCAGCCACGCGGAAGACAGGTCTGGAGTCTGCGGCCCGGCTAGGTCTGCCGTGCAGTCAGCTCGTTATTGCCGATTTCTGCCTCCTGGTTTGGATGCCATGGGAGTGCAGGAGGGCGGACCGAGGAAAGGCGCCCGCTTGGAGCGAGTGTGGCCGTTCTGGGCTCTCCTGGGACCCGGGCTTTGTAGAGTCCAGCTTTCAGATGCGCCTGGCCCCAGCCACCAGCCGGCCACTCGAGGAGGTTTCCCCTGGCTTGGGGGTGGCTGCCTGTAGGCCTCGTCTTCCCTGGCTCTGGGGCAAAGGACGACCTTTTCTGGGTCGTGTGTGACAGTGGCTAAGATGCTCATTTCTCATTCGTGGGTCCTTATTTTAGGGAATCTAGGTGTCAGAGAGTTAAGGAGAAGACCTGGGATGACTTCAGTAGAGAGAACTCCCTCAACCATTCTCAGCAACCTAGAGTCTCAGGGACTGGTCTAGAGCCCTGAGAAATGGAACCCTTTGTCCAATTAGGCAGCCGGGAGGAGGTAGGGGTGGGACTTGAAAACCTAGGACTTTCTGGCTTTGAGGGTGCCTCTATCTAGTATACACACTGCCACTGAAGAGAGCCTAGGCCTCCATTTCCCAGGTGGAGAAACTGAGACAGAGAGGGGTACAGTCTAACCAGGAGAGGCAGGCCCTGCAATCCGCCCCACCTAAGGGCTCCCTGGTGGTCACAGTGAGAGAGCGTGTCTAGCAGCCAGCCTCCTGAGACCCGATTCTGGGCCAGTGACTGACAGGGAGAGCGCCTGGGGGTGGGCGTGTGGGGAAGGAAAATAGAAAGAAGCTTGGGCTGGGATTATGCTGCTTGTGTAGTCTGCTCAGCGGAGCACATGAGGACCCTCTCTGGGCCTCTAGATGCTAGGCAGGCCCCCCCAAAGCTGTAGAGGGTGAAGGGAGAGGGAAGGGGTGGCAAACTCTGCCAACTTGTGTCCTCTTTAGTTGAGAGGAGCCCCTTTGGTTGCTTGGGGGATTGGAGTAGCTGGCTCCAGAAGGGAGGGGGAAAAATTGCACTGGAGACCATGCCAGGACAGTGGGAAAGGGCTTTCTGCCTGGGTATTCACGGCTCGCCTTTAGGCTGCTGGGACTTCTGAGGGGCATTTTTTCTCTCTCAGGATGGAAGAACTAGACTCCAAGTTTCCAGGGGAGCCTACTGGGAAGCTCCCTGGGGATTCTGGGCAAGCTCAACGCCACTGCCATCGGGGCCTACAAAGATGCTGGCTCCCAGCTCTGATGTTCTGAAACATCACATTGCCATCTTGTGGCCACTTAAGTCCCCAGAGCTCAGAGGCTTCTCTCTTCCCCTCCTCCCCCCAGCCTGGCTGGCTCTGAGGACAAGGGACCACTCCTGACAATCTGGGGAGGGGGTCCAAAGCCCCAGCTGGGGCTCTTGCCAGAACCCCCAAGGCTCTGGCTCAGCCTAGGCCGGGAAGGGCAGAGGAGAGGGGGAAGCGGCCTGTCTGCCAGAAGGCTTGGGGAGCACCAAGATGAACAGCCCAGAGCGGCCGAGGAAGGGCATCTGAGGGAGGCCGCACAAGCCGGCTCCTTGCTCTGCTAAGACACTAAACAACAAACACTAAAGACTGGCAGCTTCCTGATATCTTAGAAGGGATGTCTTTGCCTGGACACTCCTGGGGCAAGAAAGGACACTTGGAAAAACTGTCTGGTAAGTGCTGTACTAAAAATATTTACTAAACACCACGGCTGGAAAGAAATGGAGATCAACAGTTTAAAAATCAAACAAAGTCCAAAAAAGGGGTTCCTAGGAGCCCTGAGTGAGCGAGCCCCGGGTGGGGGGCTGAGGCGGCTCCCAAGGCTCCTCATCCTCAGATCCCCCTGGGCGCCCCTGCCACCCGGAGAAGCTGGGTTTCCCGTCAGTCTTTCTGGGGTGAACTGTCACACACTGGAGCTAGAGGGGAGGTTAAGCACAGCCCTGGGGACCCCAGTCGTTTTGGGAGGCCCTGGGCCCTCCTCCCTCCCCCACCTCTCCCCTGAGTATCTCCTATGTCTGCGCCTCAGTCAGCCGGGGAGGCCAGAACGCCCATTCCGCTAATGGGACCCGGAGGAGCCCATCCTCCCAGCCTGACTGAGTGACTAACTGCTCCCACAAAAGGAAAAAGTCACTCTCAGCCAAAAAAAAAAAAAAAAAAAAAAAGAAGAGGGGAAAAAAGGAAGGGAGATCCAATATGCGATTTTCATTAGTGCATAAAAAAATACGTTTGAATCCCTGGTCTGCTCGTGGGTTGTATTTGCGTTTCGCGTGTAGGTTTGGGTTTCTATGTCCGGGTCCGGCTCCCGGCGGCCGGCAGAGGGCCGGGCCCAAGCCACGGCTCAGAAGATGTCCGGGCACATGGCCCAGTTCTGCTGCTCCTTCGCCTCCCAGTAGCCTCCCTTGTAGACATAGGCCTCCTCCCCAGTGAAGGGGTCCAGCTTCTTCTCGAACCACAGGGGCTTGTACAGATCGTCCTTCCCTGGGGGGCAGAGATAGAGGCGCCTGTGGCCCAGCCCCTCGCTCGGAGCTCCCGCGTCCACACCAAGGGAAGGGCCCAAACCGGAGCCGGGGGGTCTTCAGGGGCCAAACCAAGGGAAAGGCCCGAGGCGGGAGCCGGGGGTCTTCAGGGGCCCCGGGGAAGGGGCCCAGTTTCCAAGCCCAGCTTCTCAGCCCCGCCCCCCCTGGCCCATCGAGACCCCGTGCCCGCCGGCCCCGCTCACCTTCTTCCAGCGGCTCTTGGCCACTGGCCTCGAGGCGCTTCCGGCGGATCATCCTCTGTTTCTCCTCCAGCCTCTGTTTCTCCGCATTGGCCTCGTCCCACTGGCCGTTCTCCATGAGGCGCTGGTCCGGCCGCCAGCGGCTGTCCGTGGGGGCCACGCCCTCCTCGAGCTCGTTCAGGATCAAAGCCAGCTCAGAGAAGTAATACATGTTCTCGGCGTTCTCCCTGCAACGAGGCCGCGAGAGGACGACGCTGGACGGGCAGCCCCCCCCCCCCCCCCGGGGGGGGGGCCCCCCGGGCCCCCCCCCGGGGGGGGGGGGGGAGTCTCGCACCGTCCTGGCCCTGGCCGCCTCTGGGCCGCACGGACTCATCTGGAGGGAGGGAGCCCCAAGCTCAGAGAGCGCTGCTTCCCCCCATGCACTTCTCCCTCCAAATCTATACACTCCCCTTCCCCCTCCCCCTCCCCTTCCCCCTCCCCTTCCTCCTCCCCCTCTCCGCCCCAAGGCAGGAAGCTGGGAGCCACAAGGGCTCCTGGGTCTGGGTCTCTTCAGGTACCTAGGACAGGCCAACAGAGAAGGGGCGGGGCCAGACCAGAGTGGGGTGGGGCCAGATGATGGTGTGGGCGGGGTCACGCAGGGGCGGGGCGGAGCTGAGCAGGGTGGGGCCAGGGCGGGGCCAGGGGCCAGGGGCGGCCTGTCCCCACTCTCTGGTCCAAGGCACAAGGCCTCTGAGGTGGGTGCTCCCCCAAGACTCTCACTCTAGAGAGGAGCCAGCTGAGTCCGGGGAGGGGAAATCACTGCTTCCGGGTCACCCAGTGGCCAGTGCCCAAGCCAGGGGGAAAGCTGGATCCCCAAGGTGAGTGTCCCTCTATCTCTCCAGGCCCACTTGGCCTGGCACTGGGGGCTGAGCCCTGGCCGCTGCCCCCCCACCCTCAGGGAAGCGGGCAGGCGGGGCTCACTCACGGCAGAGGGTACTTCTTCCACAGGAGCTTGGCCGGCAGGGTCTGGTAGACCATCTTCTGTTTGCCCTCTGTGCTGGGGCTGCTGTGGCTGCTCTGGATGATCTTGGCGCACTCCATCTTCTCATCCCACGAGCCCGACAGGACATAATGGGCCTTCTCTTTGCTATCTGTCACCACCCCGGTCACCTGAGGCAGGGATGGTCCCGTCACCTTCTGGACCCAGAACCCAGAGCCCATGCGGGCGCTCCTCTCCAGGCTTCAGCCAAGGTCGACAGATGGGGAGACTTTACGTCCACACCCCCACTTCCAAGTGCTCAACTGCCTGTCTCTTGACCCATTTTGAGTTCTGGGTCATCCTAAAGCCCCCGGGGAGGTTAATTTACTGATTCTCAACTTCCTCTCCTTTTTCCCACGGGGTGGGGTTATAATTCGCCTCCATAGCCCCCTTGCAGCGCTGATGTCCCCTGTTCTAAGGCCCCTCTCAACTTTCACATTTTCCATGCTGTTCCCAGCATTCTAGCCCTTGCCATGGGCTCCGTCCCACAATCCCTGTCCCCAGCTCCCCGGCCCTGGCTGGCAGCCTTACCTTTCGGGTATAGTCTTTTGAGAAGTAGCTGTAGGGTGTAAACTTCAGTAGACACTTATCCTTTGTCTTATGGTTAATTATCTCTATGTCTCCTGTCTAGGAAAGTTGGGAGAGAGGGAAGTCAGTGCCTTGGGCCCAAGGAGGAGGATCACCTCCATGGGGCTCGGAGCCCACACTCCCTGGGGCTCCCCTTCTCCAGCAAGTCCTCTGGCCAAAACCCGGAGGGGCTGCTTTGGCTGAGAACTCCCTGAGAAGTCAGTCAGCCAGTCAGGCGAGACCCACATTTATCAAGAGCTTCCCATGGTCGGGTGCTGACTGCACTAAGTGGGAAGGACAGAAATGGAGGCAGAAGCACAGCCCCCACCTAGAGGGACTTACTTTCTAGAGGGGGAGACACCATGGAAACAGTGGGACCTACTGGACCCACTGAGGGCAAAAGGCAGGGGAGAATGGTTGGAGACCAAGGACCCAGGAGAGTGGGCACATGAGACAGAGGTCTGAGCACCAGACAGAACCCTCCAGTCTTCTAGCGACGGTCCAGGCCAGGGAGAGGGTGACATGCTGCACATTGAGGAGCCAAGAGTGGGCAAGGAGGGCTTGGAGCCCCATCCCCAAATGCTGTTGGGGTCCTTCTGCTTGTCCAGGCTGGACATATGTTCCTCACAATAAGGAACACTGACAGCATCTGGGCAGCTCTGTGGGTAGGAGGGAAGAGGGGGCTCCCCTCAAGAGATCAGCCCCCCCCCCGCCTCTTCCAGGAGGACCTCCCAGGTCTGCCTACCTACCCCACCCATGACTGTGGATCACCTCGAGGGCAGGACTGGCTCCTCCTGGGGGCTGTACGCCCAGCATGGCTAAATGCTTGGGCACGGCCAGGTAGGACTGGGAGGAGGATGAGCTTTCCTGGTCCCCAGTAGCTGCAGATCTCTATCTGTGCCTCTGCCTTGGTTCCTCTCCTCAGCTCCTCCCATTCCCACAAGCCTGTCCTCCTGGCCTATAGGGGGCTTGGCCTCTCCTCTAGGACTGACCATCTAGCACTTGTAGCAATTTACTATTCTCTTGGTTCAGAAATTCTTTCCCAGCTCTCACACTTGCTCTGCTTTGGGCTGATGACCTTGTCATGTGCTCCCTCTCCCAGGATCCCAGGATTCTACAGCCAGAGCTGAGCTGGAAGGGCCCTCCCCCTCCCAGATATCCAAGGGGCCCCAAGGCATCAGCAACTGGTGGAAGTTTGCATGCAGGCCCTTTGACTCCAGACTTGGGGCTCTTCCCTATCTTATGTTTCTAAGGGTCTTTTGGGGTCTGGCATTCTGGGCCTTCTTTCCCTAGGGATCAAAAAGCAACAACTGTGGGTTGCCCCTGGAGTGGGCCTGGGGAGAAGGGCAGGGGATGGGCAGGACTGTTCTTGCCTGATCAATCCAGAGCTTGCCCACAATGATATTGTGCACAGTAGAGGTACTTTTCCGCCAGATGTAATGATTTCCGCTGGCATGGAATTCTAGGTGAATGTCACCTGGGAGAGAGAAAAAGGTGCGGTCATGGCTTACCCAGTGAAAAGCCGGCTGGTGACAAGATAGCATCCGCGGGAGTCTTGGCGCTCCTATTCATATTCCCTCTCCATCTACCTCATTCACGTGAGAGTCAAATGAATTTTTTTCAATGAAAAGAGATTTTCTTTCTGTCCCACCTCACTCGCATTGGAAAAGAATCAAAATCTTTGAAAAAATATGAATCTTTCTTTGAGGTTAGTTATTAAGGACCACACCGAAGTGTAAAACCCAAAAAGCCTGTAAAGGGTTAAGGGGGGCTGCACCATTAAGGGGTGGGTCAGTTCTCTGAAGCCCCCACAGCTGGGAATCATAACCCACTGGGAAGAATTGCAAATCAAGCTTTAGTGACACAGATGTTGCTTGTGGATTGGGAATGAAATAAATTAGAGGCAAGAAGGAAGAGGAGGGAGGTCAGAGATGGCAGCTGCCTCTCAGTCTCCTTGTATCCTTATCATCCTCTCACAAGAAGGGACCCATTCTGCTGGTCAGAAGTAGATTCCCAGCAGCCACTAGCAGGGTGTGCCCATAACAGTATCAAATAAGATACTGTACTGAAAATGCTTTGCTAAGATACACAGATACTACAACAACGTGAATGGAAAGGAGAGAAACACTGAAAAGGATGCCTGTGTCATTCTGTTGTTTTCAGAAGTTTAAAAGAAGAAATCAAACCTATCTACAGTTATATGACAAAATGCCTTAAATCTTTTTTCCCCCCTGAGGGAACTGGGCTTAAGTGACTTGCCCAAGGTCCTACAGCTAGGAAGTATTAAGTGTCTGAGGTCACATTTGAACTCAGGTCCTCCTGACTTCAGGGTTGGTGCTCAATCCACTGTGCCACCTAAATGCCCACAAAAATCTTTTTTTTATAAAGCTTTTTATTTACAAAACATATGAGTGATCTTTCAACATTGACCTTTGCAAAAAAACTTTTTTTTCCCCAAGCTTTTCCTTTCCTTCCCCTACCCCCCACCCCATAGATGACAGGTAATCTAATACATGCTAGATAGGATAACTTATATGACAAATACAATACATGTATACATATCCATACAGTTATCTTACTGCACAAGAAACATCAGATCTAGAAAGAGAAGAAGAAAAAAACAACCTAAGAAGGAAAACAAAATGCATGGAAATATTCACAGAAAGCGTTAAAATGCTGTGTTGTGGTTCACTCTCAGTTTCCACAGGCCTCTCTCTGGATGTATATGACTATCTTCATCGCAGCACAACTGGTTTGAATCACATCATTGTTGAAGAGAACCATGTCCATCAAAATTGATCATCGTATAGTCTTGTTGCTGTGTATAATGTTCTCCTGGTTCTGCTGATTTCACTCAGCATCAGTTCATGCAAGTCTCTCCAATCCTCTCTGAAATCCTCCTGTTGGTCATTTCTTACAGAACAATAATATTCCATAACATTCATATACCATAATTTTTTCAGCCATTCTCCAACTGATGGGCATCTTTTCAATTTCCAGTTTCTTGCCACTACAAAAAGGGCTGCCACACACATTTTTGCACATGTGGGTCCCTTTCCCTCCTTTAAAATCTTTTTGGGATATAGGCCCAGTAGAAACACTGCTGGGTCAAAGGGTATGCACAGTTTGATAACTTTTTGAGCATAGTTCCAAATTGCTCTCCAGAATGGTTGGATCCGTTCAGTTTCACCAACAATGTATCAGTGTCCCAGTTTTCCCACATCCCCTCCAACAGTTATCATTATCATTTCCTGTCATTTTAGCCAATCTGACAGGTGTGTAGTGGTATCTCAGAGTTGTCTTAATTTGCATTTCTCTGATCAATAGTGACTTGGAGCACCTTTTCATGTGACCGGAAATAGTTTCAATTTCTTCGTCTGAAAATTGTCTGTTCATATCTTTTGACCATTTGTCAATTGGAGAATGGCTTGAATTCTTAGATATTTGAGTCAATTCTCTATATATTTTAGAAATGAGGCCTTTATCAGAACCTTTGAATGTAAAAATATTTTCTCAGTTTACTGCTACCCTTCTAATCTTGTCTGCATTCATTTTGTTTGTACAAAAACTTTTTAACTTGATATAGTCAAACTTATCTATTTTGTGATTAATGATGACCTCTAGTTCTTCTTTGGTCACAAATTCCTTCCCCCTCCACAGGTCTGAGAGGTAAACCATCCTACATTGTTCTAATTTGTTTATAATATCATTCTTTATGCCTAGATCATGAATCCATTTTGACCTTATCTTGGTATATGGTGTTAGGTGTGGGTCCATGCCTAATTTCTTCCAGACTAGTTTCCAATTATCCCAGCAGTTTTTGTCAAATAGTGAGTTTTTATCCCCAAAACTGGGGTCTTTGGGTTTATCAAACACTAGATTACAATTGTCATTGAGTATTTTGTTCTGTGAACCTAACCTATTCCACTGATCCACTACTCTATTTCTTATCCAGTACCAAATGGTTTTGGTGACCACTGCTTTATAATATAGTTTTAGATCTGGTGCAGCTAGGCCACCTTCATTTGCATTTTTTTTCATTAATTCCCTTGAAATTCTTGACCTTTTGTTTTTCCAGATGAATTTTGTTGTTATTTTTTCTAGGTCAGTTAAATAATCTCTTGGGAGTTTGATTGGTATAGCACTAAATAGATAGATTAGTTTAGGTCCACAAAAATCTTTATAGCGGATTTTTTTTGTGGTGGCAAAGAATTGGAAATTGAGGGGATATTCATTGTGATGATCCTATTGACTATGCTGATTAATATAACGATCCAAGACAATTCTGAAGGACTCATGGTTAAACATGCTATCATCCTCCAAAGACAGAAATTGAAGCACAATGTCCTCCTTTCTTTCTTTTCCTTCCTTCCTTCCTTCCTTCCTTCCTTCCTTCCTTCCTTCCTTCCTTCCTTCCTTCCTTCCTTCCTTCC
>JAJPUD010025228.1:0-17825 GCA_023553655.1 Myrmecobius fasciatus | reverse complement strand
TTGGAATGAAATTTCTTTTTGTATCTCTTGCTGCTGAACTTTGTTAGAAATATATAAAAATGCTGATAATTTATATGGATTTATTTTGTATCCTGCAACTTTGCTAAAGTTGTGAATTTTTTCTAGTAACTTTTTAGTTGAGTCTCTAGGGTTCTCTTAGTATACCATCATGTCATCCACAAAGAGTGATAATTTGGTTTCCTCAATACCTACTCTAATTTCTTTAATCTCTTTTTCTTCTCTTACTGTCAAAGCTAACATTTCTAATACAATATTAAATAGTAATGGTGACAGTGGACAGTCTTGTTTCACTACTGATCTTATTGGGAATGGTTCTAGTTTGTCCCCATTACATATGATGCTTCCTGATGATTTTAAGTAGATACTACTGATCATTTTAAGGAAAAGCCCACTTATTCCTATACCATCCAGTGTTTTTTTTTTTAATACAAAAAAAAAAAAATTTTTTTTTAAAAAAAAAGTAACCAAATATTTTCAGAAAAATCATGAAAATTAATATTTTTCCCAAAGAAGTATGACTCCTGACATTAGACATCTTAAGATTACAAAACAGAAAAACAGATCCTAGTTACAAATGGAATGAGGGAGTTATGTTGAAATTTTGTGTACTTTTAAATACTTTTTATTATTTAAAAAATGAGGGCTATAAGCTGCATAGTCTGTCATAGCCTATTCTTAATTATCTCCCACCTACTTCATATTCACCATGATATCTACCCTAATTCCTTGGTCCTCAGCTTAATGTTTTTGCCTCATCAATTCTCTGTGCCATCTTAGACTTGCTTTTGTTGCCACTTATAAGCCAAAGTTTAGTACCATCTGCTTTGTTCTCTAATACCTCATAACATCCTTTATCTGTCCTATTCTTCCTTTCAATTCACACTTGACCTCTGATCAGATTGAGCAATTCTACTCATTCTCATCCTATTTCTGCTCCATCCCATATATTAATAAAGCAATTAATTTTATAGAAGCCTTTGCACACAAAAAATATAGCACAGTACTTTGTGCCTCAGAATGAACCATTAACATAGATATGTTTTTGTCAAAAACATATACATAGTGGAAAGCACACTAGAATACCTTGGTGTACCTATTTCTTCATATGTTGTCTTCCCTGTAAGTATGTGAACACCCTGAGGGCAGGGATGGTTTCTGCCTAGTACTTTGCACAATACCTGACATGGAATGAGCACTTCATAAATACTTTTTGCCTGACTAACTTGGTGACATTATAATTCCAGATCTGCCATTGTGCAGTCTTGCCCAAGTCACAAACATTCTGAGCCAGTTTCTTGACCTATAAAATAAATAGTCTAGACTAGGTCTCCTTAATCATTCCCAAGATCGAAAATTCCATGATTTTGTTGACCTAAACATTTTTATGAAGTTGTTTTTAAAATTACATCATATTAAGCAAAACTGTAATAATTATTATAGTGATGATCACATACAGATTCTGATGGCTTCTCTATTCTTATCACGTTCCTTGCTTAGTCTTTATCAGTTTTTTTCCTATTGTCATGTTTCCTGTAAGCACCAGGAAAAATAGATTTCCTTTAAATTGCTCGAATAGTCAGTCTATCTTGTGCCCACCATGTGCCAGGAATTGCAGATAATAAAAATAGAGTTCCTGCCTTCATATAACTTACATTCTACCAAAAAATACTGCAGTCCAATAACTGTCCAACTGCAAAATATTTTGTCTCTAAAGAATTGACATTAAAACAGAGCTTGAATTTACTCTCAAGGATCTGTCCTTCCTTACTCTAGTTCACTGGTGATATTCAAGTCCTATTCTTATCACTCATGCCTGACCTCTGATATGATCTATAAATTCAACCCACTCTCACCTTCTTTTTTCTCATTCCATTTTCATCTTCCTCTTTCTATTCCATCCCCACTGGCTCCTTTGTCAACCAGTGGAAAAAAGATCCTACTACTTAAGAACAACTGCACCACTAAAAATATTTCCACTCTCATAAAAAATGGTAAGGAGTATAATTACATTATATGTCAAAATCTTGTCAATAAGCAGCAACAACCATCAAGATACAGGGGTCTCCCCTATAAAGTACTTTAGGATTAAAAGTACATTAGATATTAGAAAAGAAATCTCAAGATGTTTTCTCAGAAGGTTTTCACCACTTCTTTCTGACCTATAAAGAAAACAATTTATGCGATGCTATTCCATTTAAAGAATTAATACAGAACTAACATCTACTTCAAAAACCCACTGGGGTTCTAAATGTATTTCCTGGTGATTTTCATCAAACCTCTCATCTTTAATATTCACAGCTTTTATCTATTTCGTTGCCAAAGTAAACTTACACAGTGCTGATTATTTAATTTAAAAATTCTTCTCACTGTGCTTAAGAAACATTTCTTTTGGAATTATTACTGAGCCACACACTTTAAGTCTGCTCTCCTCTTCAATTCAGACACCCAATCTGGATCATCATCTTCAAAATCTGTGTCCTCTCCACCTAATCTAGGTTCATGTCTCTCAGGATTCAAGATAATATCATTATCTCCATCTATACAATCTGATAGTTCTTATTCATCAGAAAGAGGTCCTTTCAGAAAATTATCTGAGCCTGATTTATATATTGTATATGTCTGAAATGCCAAGTTAAAGTCAGCATTCTTAAGGATATTCAACAAAGTTCCTGGAGATTATTTGAGCCATTGCTTCCTGGTATTATTTTCATCATACTTTATTATAGAACCACCTTTATTCTCCTATGATGCTAAACTGGAGGAAAGTATTAATGCATTTTCCAAGATATGTACGGCTGTATTGGATATTTTCTTCTCCCACTATAGCCTCTGAGGGTTTGGCAAGTTATTTTTCTTCAGATGGACTGATTTGTTTTCTTTTTCCTTATTACTTGTTAGCTTCAATGTATTTTCAGCCAAATTTTTATTAATGTTCTCTAAGTTAGCATGGCTACACTTTTTACCTTGTTCTTCCCCTTCCATAGTAACTGCTTCATTTCTTGAGATATTTATTTTGGTAGGGCCCATTTTCCTCGGTGTATCATTCTTGGACTTTCTGGTTTCCTCTATGATTTGCTCACCAGACTCTTTGACTATCTCTGGTGGTAAGCACTTCTGGATGAGCTTTGCTAAAGAGCTTCTGGAGAGAATGGTAGTAGCTGAAGGATGACACACTGGATCTCTCTTAAACATTTGTTTTATAAGATAGTGAAGTTCATAGGAGTAATGAGATGGGAGGGGACTGTAGGAACCTTTGCATACCTTGAGGATAAGATTTTTCCAGCTATTGGCCTGAAATGGATGTTTAAAGGTACAGATTTCATACAAAATGTATCCCAAGAACCATATATCGCTTTTATTGTTATAAGGCATATTTTCCCAGATTTCCAGAGGTACATAATAAGGTGTTCCCACATATGTACAAGCATAAAACATAGGCTTGGAGAGAAGTCGGGCTGATCCAAAATCTCCCAATTTTATGTGTCCATTTTGGGTGAGGAAGATGTTCTTGGACTTGATATTCCTATGTAACACCCTTTTTTTTGTGAATCTGATTCACTCCCAGACACATCTGTGTAAACCAGTGAAGTATCGTATCCTCAGGGAATAATTTTCCTCTTTGATATTTAATCTTTAGCATAATCTTCTTCATCACAATATCCCATCACAATATATAGGTGTTCATCAGCTTCAAATGACTCTTTAAATGCAATGATATTGGGATGTTTCATTTTAGCCAATAGAATGGCTTCCTTCCTAGAGTTCTTTACATCAGAGGAAGACTTAGGAAGCCTTATTTCCTTCATCGAGTAGTTCTAGTTGCTGTTTTCTTGTCGAACTAAAAAAACCTGGCCGAAGGAACCCTCCCCAATCACGTTCAGTATTGTGTAGTTATCCATGATGAAGCAGGAGTTGACCTTGGTGAAGGTTACATTACATAGCTTAATCTCCCAAATCTTGCAGAGTGGGTTTTTACCCTTTTGCATCACAGTTCCAGGGACCACCTCCAATTCTCCAAACACTACTTCATGCATCTGCAGCCCCCGAGCTTCCCCAAGGCCAACAACCTGGTAATCACTAGCAGCACTCATGCAGAACGTCCCCAGCTGCCACTCTCTAGTGTTTTTAATAGGAATCGGTGTTGGATTTTATTAGATGCTTTTTCTGCATCTAATGAGATAATCATGTGATTTTTGTTAGCATGGTTATTAATATAATTGATTATGCTGATAGTTTTCCTAATATTGAACCAGCCCTGCATTCCTGGTATAAATCCTACTTGGTCATAGTGTATTATCCTGGGGATGGCTTTCTGTAATCTTATTGCTAATATCATACTTAAAATTTTTGCATTGATATTCATTAGGGAAATTGGTCTATAGTTATCTTTATCTGTTTTCACCCTACCTGGTTTAGCTATCAGAAACATATCTGTATCATAAAAGGAATTTGATAGTACACCTCCTTTCTCTATTTTTTCAAATAGTTTACATAGTATTGGAATTAATTGTTCTTTAAATGTTTGGTAGAATTCACATGTAAATCCAATTGGCCTTGGAGATTTTTTCTTAGGACATTGATTAATAGCTTGTTCTATTTCTTTTTCTAAAATGGGGCTGTTTAAATAATTTATTTCCTCTTCTGTTAATCTGGGCAATCCATATTTTTGTAGATATTCCTCCATTTCATTTAGATTATCAAATTTGTTGACATAAAGTTGGGCAAAGCAACTCCTAATTATTGCTCTAATTTCCTCTTTGTTGGAGGAAAGTTCTCCGTTATCATTTTTGAGACCAATAATTTGATTTTCCTCTTTCCTTTTTCAAATCAAATTAACTAAAGGCTTATCTATTTTGTTGGGTTTTTTTTTTCATAAAACCAACTCTTAGTTTTATTTATTAATTCAATAGTTTTCTTATTTTTTAATTTTATTGATCTCCCTTTTTTATTTTCAGAATTTCCAATTTGGTATTTAATTGAGGGTTTTTGTTTTGTTCTTTTTCAGGTTTGTTTTTTTTTAATAGTAAGCCCAATTCATTGATCTTCTCTTTCCCTATTTTATGCAAGGAAGCATTTAGAGATATAAAATTACTCCTTGTAATGGCTTTGGCCGTACCCCATAAATTTTGGCATGTTGTCTCATTATTGTCATTCTCCTTGATGAAATTATTGTGTCTATGATTTGCTCTTTCACCCAATCATTCTTTAATATTAGATTACTTAATTTCCAATTAACTTTTGGTCTATTTTTTCCTGGCCTTATATTGCATGTGATTTTTATTGCATCATGATCTGAAAAAGATACATTTACTATTTATGCCTTTCTGCATTTGATTTTGAAGTTTTTATGTCCTAACACATGATCATTTTTTGTATAAGTTCCATGAACCACAGAGAAAAAAGTAAACTCCCTTCTATGGCCACTCAATTTTCTCCAAAGATCTATCATACCTAACTTTTCTAACATTCTGTTTACCTCCCTACCTTCTTTCTTATTTATTTTGTAGTTTGATTTTTCTAATTCTGAGAGAGCCAGGCTGAGATCCCCCACTAGTATAATTTTGCTGTCTATTTCTTTTTGCATCTCTTAACTTTTCCTCTAGGGATTTGGATGCTATACTATTTGGTGCACATATATTTAGTATTGATATTGCTGCATTATCTATGGTAGCCTTTAGTAAAATATAGTTTCCTTCCTTATCTCTTGTGATTAGATCTGTCTTTGCTTTTACTTGATCTGAGATCAGGATTGCTACCCCTGCTTCTTTTTGTTCACCTGAAGCATAATAGATTCTGCTCCAGCCTTTTATCTTCACCCTGTATGTGTCTCTATGCTTTAGATGTGTTTCTTGTAAAAAAAAACATATTGTTGGATTTTGTTTTTTAATCCAGGTTGCTATCTGCTTCTGTTTTATGGGAGAGTTCATTCCATTCACATTCACTGTTAAAAAACTAATTCTGTATTTCTTGCCATCTTATTCACCCAAGTTATGTTTTTTCTTTCCTTTTCCCTTTCTCCCTTCCCCCATTGCCACTATTTTGCTTTTGATGGCCACCTCCCCCAAACAGTCCTCCCCCCCCCTTTAGTGCCCCTCCCCCTCTTTTACTCCTTTCCCCTGATTCTTCTATTTTCTTTCTATTAGTCTATCCCTTTCTTTTCCTCCTTTCCCTCCCACTTCCCTATAAGGAAAGACAAGTTTCTCTGTGAATTCAAATGTGTCTGATATATTCTTTTAGAGCTCAATCTGATGAGAGTAAGATATTCACAATGCTCATCTCCCTCCCTTCTTTCCCTCAATTATTTTAGGTTTTCTTTGCCTCTTCATGAGATTTTACTTTATTTTTGACTCTTTTTAACCTTATTTTACCACCTTTCCCCTCTTTTTCCCAGTATGACAGCCTTTCCACCACTAGTTTCTTTTTCATATTATCAAAGTAATATCAAATTACACTCCCATTCTTTAAGTATACCCATAGTAGAAATATAGTTCTCAAGAGTTCTTTCCTTTTTTACCTTTTTATGCTTCTCTTGAGTTCTGTTTTTGGAGGTCAAATTTTTTGTTCAGATCTGGTCTTTTCATTAGAAATAGGTGAAATTCACCTATATCATTAAATGTCCATCTTCTTCCCTGGAAAATAATACTAACTCTAGATGGATAACTTATTCTTGACTGTAATCCAAGTTCCTTTGCCTTTCAGAATATCTGGTTCCAGGCCCTTAGATCCTTCATGGTGGAGGGTGACAGATCTTGTGTGATTCTAATTACAGTTCCTCGGTATTTGAATTATTTCTTTCTAGCTGCTAGCGATATCTTTTCCTTGGTGCAACAGTCCTGAAATTTAGCTACGATATTCCTTGGGAATTTAATTTTAGGGTCTTTTTCAGGAGGTGATTGGTGAATTCTTTCAGTGGTGATTTTGCCTTCTGATTCTAAAACATCAGGGCAGTTTTCTTTCAAGATTTCCTGGAAGATAGTGTTTAGATTCTTTTTTTCATCATGGCTTTCAGGAAGTCCAATAATCCTTATATTGTCTCTTTTAGATATATTTTCCAGGTCAGTTGTCTTTCATTGGAGATATTTCACATTTCCTTTTATTTTTTTAATTTTTTTTGTTTTTGTTTGACTGATTCTTGAAGTCTTATTGAGTCATTCACTTCCATTTGTTCAATCCTAATTTTTAATGTATTATTTTGTTACCTTTTTTAGTTTTTTTTTTTTTTTTTGGTAACTGGCCAATTTCATTCTATACTTTTTCCATTTCACCAATTTTGTTTTTCAGTGAATTGGTGTCTTTTTCATATTTCTTTTGTAGAGCATTATATACTTTTTCCTTCCTTCTTGCAATGATCTCATTTTATTTCCCCATTTTTCATCTAACTCTCTTTTGAAATTATTTATACAATCTTCCAGGAAAGCCTTGTGAAAGGGAGATGAGGTCATGTCTCCCTTTGTGGCTTCCTTTGAAGTTGCTTTACCTTTATGAATCTCTTGTCTGTTGTCTGTTCTTCTTGCTCTCCATAAAAGCTGTCTATGGTGAGAGTTATTTTCTGTTTTTTATTCATTTTTTCTAAAGTTTGAGGTCTGTTTAAAGCAGAAAAGCCCTGGCTGTGGTAATTTGCCCTGGGGCAATTCGGCTGATTGACTTCCAGTGCTGGGCCTTCTGGGCTAGGTTCTGAGTTTGCAGTGGGTTATAATCTACCTTTTACAAAAGGCAGATCTGCCAAAGTACCTGTCCACAATCAGGGCAGAGTGTCCCAGAAGTCTTTCCAGGTGCTTAGAACCTGCCATGCTGAGTCTGGTCCAGCTTCCTGCCTTGTTCTCCTGGAGGTTTGTCTGAAACAGACCTGCTTTGGAGCTCTTCCAAGGTAACTTTTGCTGGAAATGTGTTGTACTCCAAATATTTTGAGGTGCTTTGACTCCAGAACCAGTTCAGAGGTTTAATCTGCTATTGGTTTGAGAGAAGGTCAGAGGAGGAGGTCACAGAGAGTTGTGTCTTCATTCTGCCATCTTGGCTCCTCCCCCTTAAATAAGGATTTTTAGTACATTCTTTTTTTCCCCTTAAGGCAATTGTGGTTAAGTGGCTTGCCCAAGGTCACACAGCTAAGAAGTGTTAGTGTCTGAGACCAGATTTGAACTCATGTCCTTCTCACTTCAGGGCTGGTGGTCTATACACTGCACCACCTATCTGTCCCTAGTCTATTCTTTTCAAGTTTCTTTTTAATTGCATAAAAAGTCTGTTCTTTATCTATTTTCTTGATGTAAGTGTTTAGAGATATATATTTTCCTCCTTTTTGATGTGTAGCATGGGTTTTGATATGTTGTCTCATTATTGTTATTGTTTTCAATGAAATTACTGATTGGTACTATGATTTGTTCATTCTTTTAGATTAGATTGTTTATTCTCAGATTTGTTGCTGTTGTTGTTGTTGTTTTCTTCACCAATACAGTTGGGGGAAAATGACTTGTCCAAAACCACATAGCTAGTAAATCTTAAGTGTTTTAAATTTTTGTCAGTAGTTTATAAATATTGACTATGTTTTAGTTCTTTAAATAATTAATAATTAAAAGCACAAAAGTGGAACCATTAAGAGTATCCTTTTCAGACCACAATAAAAAAAAACAATCAAGTCAAAATAAAACTGTATTTAATAAGGGACCACCAACACAATCTAAAAACTAATTGGAGAGGGACAGCTAGATAGTTCAGTAGATTGAGCACTGGCCTTGGAATCAGGAGGATCTGAATTCAAATCCAGTTTCCATTCAGTTTTCTTCAGATATATATTATGTCCTTATCTAAAATTCTATTTATTCCTTGACTTTTTTTTACTTCTTTTTGTTTATATTTACTTAGTTCTGAGAGGGTGGAATTAATGTTCCCCTTATCATAATACTACTACTATTTTTACCTGTAATTAATTTACCTTTTCTTTGAAACTATGAATACGAGTATTCTTAACCAAACAATACATAGAAACAATCACAAGTGTTAAATAGATCACTAATCATTTGAAACTGAAAAACTCTGCACACACAGAGAACACTAATCTATCTAGGATAGAAAGGTAAATGATCAAATGGGAAAAAAGAATTTGAATTTAATTTCTCTGTAAAGTGTTTGGTATTCAACCACACATACACACCACACATACACACATATGCATATATATATGTGTGTGTATATGTATATGTGTATGTAAACATAGTATTCCATATATATATACATATATATATGTATATATATATAAATATCAATTAATGAATTGGCTAATAGGCATATTCAATAAATAAATGTCCAGAGGATATGAACAGTTTTCAAAAGAATTACAAAGTGTTTGAAAATATATAAACAAATATTTCAAATCAAAATTAATAAAGAAATGCAAATTAAAAGAATTCTGCAGTTTTATCTCACAATCTACAAATTGACAAAAATGAAAGACAAAATGTTAACAGTCAAGGTTGCAGGAAGATAGGTACACTAATAGATTGTTGGTGAAGCTGTGAAATGACCCACAATTTGGAAAGCATTTGGTTATCATGCAAATAAAATTACTAAAATGTCCATATCCTTTGAATTTGGGACTCTATTGTTGTGGTTAATCATTTCAGTCATGTCCAACTCTTTCTCTCCCATTTGAGGTTTTCTTGGCAAAGATACTAGACTAGTTTTTTTTTTTTTTTTCCTTCTCTGGCTTATTTTTCATATGAGGAAAGTGAGACAAACAAGGTTAAATGACTTGTCCAGTGATACATAGGTAGGAAGTTTCTGAGGCTGGATTTGAAATCTGGTCTTCCTGACTCCAGGATCAGAGTCCTATCCACTGAGTCGTCTACCTGACCCACACAAAATAGATGCCTGTCAATTACCTACTAGTGAATAGCTAAACAAATTGTGGCATGTGAATGAATTGGAAAATTACTGTGCTATAAAGAAATAATGGGTGTGATTAATATAGAAAATCATGCAATGATTTATATGAACTAATAGTTAAGTAAACTGAATTAAGAAAACAACACATGCAGTAGCTGCAACAACAGAAATACAAAGAGCGACACCAAAAAAGTAGCAAAAGAACAAAGTAAAATGTAACAAAGTAAATGAAGTAACAAAGTAAAGCTCAAACAAGACTTAAGTCAGTTCAGTCCTAATACTATTTAATAATTTAATCTTTTATCAACTTTATTATGGGGGAATTCTTAGTTTTCTTTTTCTTGAATACCTTCATGAAACATTGCCCTGAGAGCTCTCTGCAAGAAGAGCTAGATCAGAATCAAAGAATCCCTTCAGAGACATTGTGTACCTCCTTGTAACCATAAAGACTTAGAAAAAAATCTAAGATACTTGATGAATTCGATCATGGGAGTATACAGTTACCCTGAAAAGAGGTAAGAAGAATTCAGAAGAGGCTGAATGATTTATTTCACCTTGTAAACTTAAAACTTCAGAATAAAAGAGTGGAAGTCAACCAATGAGACAAGAGATTTATCTAGTTTTACCCTAGATTTGTGGCAAGGCAATGAGGACAAACAGAAAGAGCAAGAGAGAATAAGGAGGAAATGGAGGAGAAGAAGAGACAAACTGACAGAAATAGAAACAGAGGAAGAGAAACAGCAGGAAGAAGAAAGTCATATAGGGAGGGAAATGAGGAGAATAGTTGGGCAAACAGAGAATAAAGAAGTAATAAAGACAAGAGCCTGCCAAAAGAAAAGCCTGTGGGTTGGTATGGTTGACTGTGACTATACTGTCTGACACCATTGTTAGCATGCCAAGTATTAGATAACCCCTAATATATATTCATACAGGTCAGTTCATAGGACAATCCCCACTATATTTGGTTTGAACTTATTTGTGTAATGAATTCTGGTTGAAGAAACTCCTCAATCAATGAGGATCAACAATATTTGTAGAATTTTTTGCCTTATGAAGTTGCCTGTGGCACTGGAAGGTTAAGTAAGTTGACCAGGTTCACACATGCAACACATATCAAAGTCAAGATTGAATCCAGTTCTCAAACAATAATATTCTGTTGCCCCTAGGGAAATCCTAATTTAATGCAGAGGTTCTTAATGATTTTGTGCATCATAAACTCCTTTGATAGTCTGCGAAAGATTATGAACTCCTTCTCTAATATATTTTGCTGAGGCAATTGGGGTTAAGTGACTTGCCCAGGGTCTCACAACTAGGAAGTGTTAAGTGTCTGAGGCCAAATTTGAACTCAGGTCCTCCTGATGTCAGGGCTAGTGTTCTATCCACTGCGCCACCTAGCTGCCCCTCTAATATTCTTAAAAGAATAAAACAAATAATTTCAAAGAAAACCAATTATATTGAAATACATCATTATCAAAATATTAAAACAACAAGTTCCTGGGATCCCAGGTTAAGAACTTAGATTTTGAAGGAATCTTGAGATTATATTATGAAGTGGTAATTTTAATGTGAATTTTCAGTTAATAAGTAATCTGTTTTTCAATTTTAGATTTTTATAGATTGAATTTTCTTTAAAATTAGATATGCCTGTACAGTCCTATTTTTCCTATTTATTGATTCAGACTGAATCAGAAAAAAATGAAAAAACAATCTTTCTCAGTCTTAATACTGCTTTTCTAACTTCTCCTCCTTGGTTACCTTCTCCAAAAAAAAGATACCTGGATGAAGAAACTATGAAATATAATACTGTTTTTAATTATAGTTACACAAAAGAATAGTATATTCTCGTGTCTTTTAAAATATTACTACCAGACAAAAGAAACAGTTTCATGTTTGTGGATTCCTAGGGAATTTCTATGACTTTTTTTTTTTAAAGAAAGAATTTGTTTTCCACATCAAACTATTGGCCAAACCACAGGTGGCTGTCAGTAATGATAATAAGTTAAAGCTCATGAATTTGCCTGTAAATCTATCAAAAAGAATGAGAAATGTCTTGTTGCCCAAGGAAAATAACTGAAAAAAGAGTCATTGTAATATCAGCGCATTTCTGTGGATTTTTCAGTTTTTCCATTTTTGTCAAAAACTTTAATAGTCAGATTTGGCAGCCAGTGATAGGAAGGCAGAGGTTGGGGTATAAAATAAGATATTTGGCAAAAATATATATTTTTAAATTTTTTCTTCTCAAGTTTATTTTAATTCATGCTGACTGGCTAAAATCTCTCTCTTCTTTCCCCCACCCTTTTCTTTTAATAATGAGCTTTTGAAACTAGAGCTAGCCCAAAAGGGAAATCCTAACCAAGGGATGGAACAAGCAGACTGAAAGGCCTGGAAAATACTAATTATGGCTAGGAAGAAGTTCCAAAGGGTCAGAGCAAACTCACAGATCTTAAGTCTTTGGCCTTGGCAGATTCTTACATTCCTCAGGGCAATTCTAGGGATGATATCATTCAGCTAAACTATAGTTTAAAAGACAAAGGAAAATGCTAATATGGCTTTATAAAACAGAGATTTCCGGAAAGCTTTAGATCTTTTCTAATCTGGTTGCCCCTCTTATGATTGAAAAACAATATATTTAAAAGGGACAAATAAAAGAATGTTGGCAATAGGAGCACTTCTTTTCACAGTGACATTTACAGGACTTACTATGGAGAGCAAGAATGAAACAAACTTGTGCTGATGGGAGAAGAGTAAAGGGTCTTTTAATGTTCTCCATCCTAAAGGGCAAGTAGCAATGGGAGAAAATTCTCCTGATTAACAATTATTTGCTACAAGTTTCTTATCTAAACAAAGACTGTTTTCTGTCAGAATATTACACAAAAGTGTTCTGTGGTGTTACAGCCTCCTTAAGATGCCATGACTGAAAAAGAAAGACATGCTGAAATCATTTTCTCACAAATATTTGTTAGTAGTTCATTTTTTCTGAGTAGAAAAGCTTGGGACATATTCTGACTTATAGAGGTTACATTTTGCTGTAACTCACCAACTATCACATTCTGCCCATAGTGAAATTGAGTGGTATATATTCACTGCTTCTTCCCCCAATGCTTTATGAAGCCTTGACTCAACTTCCTCCATAAAACCATAAACATGATAAAAAAGATACAGACTAACTAAATCATTAATTCATTTTTGGAAGGAACCTTAGAGGCCTTAGAAATCAGTTCCTTCATTTCACAAAAGAAGAAACTGAGGCCGAGAGAAATTTCTCTTTCCTTTTCTCTCAAATAGGAACTTTTGAAATTAGAGTTAGCTAGTAACTTTACTTACCCCAAAAAGGAACACAGTAAAGGCTTGTGCTTCTGATTGTGAAAGGTAATAGACTGTTTAGAAGGGATGACTGTACTGTAGGTTACATCAGTGAAGTATGCCCAGGTCTTTGAAATCACATACGTGCTAGGATATTTAAGTTGGATCTTGGGGTTTAAAACTTTAGATTTAGAATTGAAAGAAACCTCACAAATTGCCTCATGCAAACCAATCAAGTTCTAGCTGAGAAGACTGCAGCCCTACATTTCACACAAATAAAGTCACTTCTAAGCAATTGGGAAAATTTCAATTGTTCATAGGGAGCTACTATAAAAAAATGAAATTTTTACCTAAGCTATTTATTAAGTGTCATACCAATTAAACTGCCAAAATTACTTTATAGAGCTAGAAAAAAGTATAGCAAAATTCATCTAGAGAAGACTGAAGGGTAGAGAATGAATAGGTTGTCCAGGATCACCTAAATGAAGATTTTCAGAATCATGATCCTGTATGCTTTCTACCATATAGTACTTTCTTCAAGTGTGATTGCTGCCTATACCACTGTCTTTACAAAGGATTTTTGTGGAAAACCTCTTTGAGAACTTGAAGTTTTTTATAAAAAAGGGAACAATTAGTATATTCTGTGAATAAACCCCACTAAGTTCTGTTAATTCATTATCCTTTTTCCCAAATCAGCCCCCTTCTATCATTGCCAAGATATGTCCTGACTTCACAATTATGGTATCATCCATGATTCTTCATTCAGTTACCAAATGTTGCTTTCTACTTCTACAACATCTCTTGCAAACTAAACCATTCTCTCAACTCACTCAGTTACCAGTCTAATACAAGACCTTAACACTTCTCACCTAGACTAATGCAATAGTCTACTCATTGTTTCCCTTGCTTAAAATCTTGCCCCACTCCAGCTATCCCCCAAATAACTATTTTTTTATTTTCCTAGAGCATAAGTTTGAAGGTGTTATTGTCAGTTTCAATAAACTCCTGTGGTTCCTTATCATCTTTATAACTATATATGAACTTTACTATTTATCATACAAATATAGGTCTCATTTATAATCATTACCAAACTTATCTTTCTAATTGTAAAATATATTCCTCTACTTCATAAAATATTTGGTAGACTTCCTTATTATTCCTTGTATATAATAATTCATCTCCTGCTTCCCAAAAATTTTACTGGCTATTGCATGTGCCTGAAATGCCCTCCTTTCTCCTCTTTGCATATACATTCCATGTCATATATAGTTCCTGTGTTATGTTTTCCCACATTATTGCCCTAGTCCATGCACACTCAATATCTGCATGTTCCTCCATGCAAGTTCCATTTGTATGTGTTTTCTAATGTGTATTCCCTAGTCTCCCCATTGATGTTGTATTTCTGGGAGAATATCCCCCTGGTTTGGGGAAGAAAACATCTATTAATATTACATTTTATATAATTTCATTTTATATTCCTTTAAAATAAAGACATTTTCACTGCTGAATAATAGAGTTAAAAACCTCAGTAAGAACACATAACTTATTGTTTTGGGATAGACTGACAGATAACTGTATATGTGGTTTGAGAATAAACTGACAGAATAACTTGGATTGGAGGCATATTTTCTTTTATACCCACACATAAAGGAAAAATATCTGAGGCATAAATTGGATCCAAGCTTGAGAGGCTGATTGTCATCCTTCATACATATTTTTTGAGCACAACTAAATTGAGTAGATGTTCCATGGAACATACCAAAAAAAGATAATTAAGATCGATTATGATTCACCCCAATGAAAGGATTTTCTTTATTGGCATTACATTTACATTGTTTTGACATTCATCAAAGAAATAAAGGATTCTGCTCTCAAAAGGTTAACTTCAGCCTATGTATACATATAAAAGTTATTTGATTTTTTTCTAGGAATATTAAGAATCTCCCCTCTTAATCTTTGGGCAGCTACAGCACGGGGCTGGCAATCAGGAAGATTGATCTTCAGGAGCTTAAATACAGACTCAAATACTTTCTATATGACACCAATCAAGTCAATTAACCTGGTTTTCCTTACACATCTGTAAAATGACATAGAGAAGAAAATAGAAAACAACTCCAGTATCTTTGAAAGTAATCCCTAAATAGAATCATGAAGAGTTGAAAAAATTTGAAATTATTGAACAGAAGAAACAAATCTTTCTTTTACTTTATCTTTTTTTGTTTATATATGTATATTAATTTAAATACACATTTCTTTATGAATGATGTTGAGAGAAAAATCATGATAAAAGGGAAAAAACACAGGAGAGGGAAAAAAAAAACAAAAAAGAAGCAAACCTGTGTTGACTTACATTCAATCTCCATAGTTCTCTTTCCGGATAAAGATAGCATTTTCTATCCAAAATTTATTGGAATTGTCTTGATCACTGACTCACTGAGAAGAACCAAGTATTTATAGTTGATCATAGCACAATCTTGCTGTTACTGTATACAATGTACTTGCTTCACTCAATATCAGTTCATATAAATTTTTCCAGGCCTTTCAAAAATGAGTTTGTTAATCATTTTTATAAAACAATAATATTCCATAACCTTCATATAACACAGTTTATTCATCCATTTCCCAACTCATGGACATCTACTCATTTTCCAATTATTTGCTACCACAAAAAAAGCTATTACAAACATTTTTATAAATATGGGTCCTTACTTCTTTTATGAACCCTTTGGGATATAGTCCCAATAAAAACACTGCTGGGTCAAAGGATATGCACAGTTTGATAACTTTTGGGGCATAGTTCTAAATTGCTCTCCAGAAAGGTTGGATTCATTCACAGTTCCACCAATAATGTATCAGTGTCCCAGTTTCTCCACATCCCCTCCAATATTTATCATTATCTTTTCCTATCATCTTAGCTAATCTGACAGGTGTGTAGTGGTATCTCAGTTGTCTTAATTTGCATTTTTCTGAACAATAGTGATTTAGAGCACCTTTTCATATAACTAGAAATAGTTTTAATTTCCTCATCTGAAAATTTTCTGTTCATGTCCTTTGACCATTTATCCATTGGAGAGTGGCTTGAATTCTTATAAATATGAGACAATTCTCTATATATTTTAGAAATGAGGCCTTTATCAGAGCCCTTAAATGTAAAGGTGATTTCCCAACTTATTCCTAATCCTGTGTGCATTAGTTTTGTTTGCACAAAAACTTTTTAACTTAATATAATCAAAATTATCTATCTGGTATTCAAGTAAGAGTTCCAGTTCTTCCTTGGAAACAAATTTCTTCCTTCTCATAGGTCTGAGAGGGAAACTATCCTATGTTCCTGTAATTTGCATATAATATCACTCTTTATATCTAAATCATGAACCCATTTAGATCTTACCTTGGTATGTGGTGTTAGGTGTGGGTCAAGCCCTAATTTCTTCCAAACTAATTTCCAGCAGTTTTTGGCAAATGGTGAGTTCTTATGCCAAAAGCTGGGGTTTTGGGGTTTATGAAATATTAGATTGCTACAATTATTGCCTACTTTGTCCTATGATCCTCTCCTATTCCACTTATAGGCTGCTCTATTTCTTAGGCAGTTCCAAATGATTTTGATAAGTGCTGCTTTATAATATAGTTTTAGATCTGGTATAGCAAGGCCACCTTAATCAGTCTTTTTTTTTCATTAATTCCCTTGAAATTCTTGACCTTTTGTTCTGCCAAATGAATTTTGCTACTATTTTTTTCTAGATTTGTAAAATAATTTCTTGGAAGTTGACTGGTATGCCATTAAATAAGTAAATTACTTTGGGTAGTATTGCAATTTTTATTATATTCACTCAACCTATCCATGAGCACTTGGAATTTTTCCAACTGATTAGGTCTGACTTTGTGTGGAAAGTGTTTTGAAGTATACTTTGCATACTTCCTGACTTTCCCTTAGCAGATAGATTCCCAAATATTTTATACTATTGACAGTTATTTTGAGACAATTCTTTGTTGCAGAGAACCATGTCCATCACAATTGATCATCATGTAATACTGTTGTTGCTGTGTATGATGATCTCCTAGTTCTGCCCGTTTCACTCAGCATCAGTTCATGCAAGTCCCTCCAGGCCTCTCTGAAATCGTCCGGCTGGTCGTTTCTTACAAAGCAATAATATTCCATGACATTCATATAACATAATTTTTTCAGCCACTCTCCAATTGATGGGCATCCATTCAGTTTCCAGTTTCTAGCCACTACAAAAAGGGCTGCCACAAACATTCTTGCACATGTGGATTCCTTTCCCTCTTCTAAGATCTCTTTGGTATATAGGCCCAGTAGAAACACTGCTGGGTCAAAGGGTATGCACAGTTTGATAGCTTTTTGAACATACCTCCAAATTGCTCTCCAGAATGGTTGGATCCGTTCACAGTTCCACCAACAATGTATTAGTGTCCCAGTTTTCCCACATCCCCTCCAACATTCATCGTTATCTTTTCCTGTCATTTTAGCCAATCTAACAGGTGTGTAGTGGTACCTCAGAGTTGTCTTAATTTGCATTTCTCTGATCAATAGTGATTTGGAGCAAACTTTTCATATGACTAGAGATGGTTTTAATTTCATCATCTGAAAATTGTCTGTTCATATCCCT
>JAJPUD010025227.1:0-12542 GCA_023553655.1 Myrmecobius fasciatus | reverse complement strand
CTATACAAAGTTTTTTTACGATTGCCTTGGAAAATTGAACCAATGAGAAGAATCAAGTTCTTCATAGTTAATCACTGCATAATATTGCCGTTACTGTGTATAATGTATTTCTGTTTCTGCTTGTTTTGCTCAGCATCAGTTTATGTAAATCTTTCCAACCCTTTCCAAAATGAGGTTATTCATCATTTCTATAGGACAATAATTTTCCATTATCTTCATATACAATAAGTTATTCAACCATTTGCCACTTGATGGGCATCTATTCCTTTTCCAATTCTTTGCTACCACAAAAAGAACTGCTACAAACGTGTGTCATTTAGCCTCCTTTATTATTGCTTTAGAATACAGACCCAGTACAGGGACTACTGGGTTAAAAGGTATGCACAGTTTTATAGCCCTTTGAACATAGCTTGAAATTGCTCTCCAGAATGGTTGGATCACATCATAATTCCATCAACAATGCATTAATGTCCCAGTTTTCCTACATCCCCTTCAAAAATTTCCATTATCTTTTCCTGTCATTTTAGTAAATCTGACAAATGTCAAGTGGTTATTTCAGAGTTGTTTTAATTTGCATTTCTCTAATCAATAATAATTTTGAGCATATTTTTCATGTGACTATAGATTGGTTTAATTTCATCATCTGAAAATTGGCTATTCATATCCTTTGACCATTTATAAGGAATGACTTGTATTCTTATAAGTTTGATATTGTTCTTTATATATTTTATTTTATTTTTTATTAAAGCTTTTTATTTGCATAACATATGTATGAGTAGTTCCTCAACATTGATCATTACAGAGCTTTCAATTACAAATTTTCCCCCCAGTCCCTTCCCCTCCCCTAGATGGCAAGAAGTCCACTACATGCTGATTATATTAAACTATTTGACAAGTCAAATATATGTATACATATTTTCATACTTATCTTGCTGTGCAAGTTATTTATATATTTTAGAAAAGAAACATTTTTATCAGGAATGCTGCCTGTAAAATATTTTTCCCAGCTTTGTACTTCCCTTTTAATCTTCTTTCTATTGGTTTTATTTGTTCAAAACCTTTTTAATTTCCTGTTGGTTGTTAATTTTCCCTGTCTATTATTTGGATTTTAACTCTTTGTTAAATTGGGGTCTGTTTCCAGGGTGGAGGGTGCCTTGTCCCAAGATACTGGAGTTTTATTCATCTATTTTCAGAGATCTTTCTAAGGCCTTATACTGTGAATGAGCACTGCAACCAGATCTAAGTACGGGCACAACAACAAGAATCCTACCTCAGTGCTAGCAAAGAATACCCTGTGATCTCCTTCTGACCAGTTGTTTGCCCCCCTTACTTATAGGCTGATATCTCTGAAAGCTGCCTCTGTTACTGCTGCTGCTACCAAAGCTGAGGGTGCTGTTGATTCAGTGGTTCCCAAAGCATGCTCTGGTTCAGCCCAAAATCCAGTCACACCGTGGTGTAACAGAACCTTTCCTGTTGATGGTCTAACAACAAAGATGTTGATGATCTAAGTTGTCTTTGGCTAGAAAATTGTTTCATTCTATCTTTTTCTTAGTTTTTATGGTCTAAAGATTTTTTAGAGTCTCTATTTAAAGGTAATTGAAGCGGTTTGGAAGAGAACTTGGGTATATCCCTGCTTTTTATCCATCATATTAACTGTATTTTTATGTCTCAGGCCTTTATCAAAGATACTTTCTGTATAGATTGTTTCCCAGGATTGTGCTTTTCTTCTAATCTTGGTTACATAATTTTTTGTACAAAAAAGCATTCTAATTTAATATAATCAAATAATGTATTTTGCATTTTGTAATGCTCTATGCTTCTTGTTTAATCATGATTTTTCCCATTTCCCTAGATATGGAAGGTAAACTATTCCTTCCTCTTCTAATTTCGTTGTATTGCCAATCTTTATGTAAAAATCTTTAACCTATTTTGATCTTATTTAGGGATGCAGTATTAGATATTGGTCTATACCTAGTTTGTGTCTTATTGTTTTCCAGTTTTCCCAGAAGTTTTTTCATGTAAAATACTTATCCCAAAATCTGGGGTCTTGTGGGTAATAACACAAATAACTATGATCATTGACTATGGTATCTTATGTATCAAATCTAGATTACTGCTTTATGATCTCCTTAGATAATTGATTTTGCCAAGCCAATCTTAATTTTTTCCATTAATTTCTTTTTTTACCTCCAAACTTTTATTATTTTATTATTATATAAAACTTCATAATAATCTTAAATCATTTTACAGGGCAAATATCCAGGAGAATTCATCCCTTGCATATACTTCAAGCATTATTCCACTACTCCAGCACCTACTGTTCTGTAGCCCCTTTGGAAAGAATGCACAACTTGTCCATAGATCTTTGGTTCAGATTGCAGACAAATTAGCAATTACAAAAGAAAACTCTTCCATGACTGATAAAAGAAAACACCTTCCTACAAAAAGAAAAACAAAATACTATTGCCATTTTCCTCTGGATATTATTACCTGTATTACAGGTATCCAGAATACTTGGTCTTTTTATGTTTATCTATATCATGAGCTTCAAATAAATAATAAATAATAAAAATAATAATAATAATAAATAATAAAAAAGTCTTTTATGGGTTGGATAGAATAGAAAATTTAAAAAATAGCCTAGAGCTAAGAAATCTAGGCAAGGAATATTAAGCAAAAATGCATCCCTGTACTCTGCACAGCCATGCATCAAACTCAGGGTGCTTGTATGTATACAAACAAGTGGATTCTGCCATGTAAGAATGGGAGTAAAGAACTTAGATTAGTCTGAACAGAACTGGAATAAGAAACTTGGGCAGGCAAAGATATTACTGACCCACCATGCAATCTTTTTAAGGTCACTTAAGGCATAAAAAAATCAGTGGAGTTGGGCCTATAGCACTCCCTGCCAGGTCATTTGTAGAAGGGAATTCCTCAGTTCTAGGCATAATAAGTATCACTGCCACAGAGTTCATTCCTGACTTTAGACTGTGGTGACACTGCCTTTGTCTAAGGCTTCCCCCTCCTTCCAGCTTGGGCCACTGGACTTTCCTGAAAAACAGAAACAAAATCCTATATGTGCACATATATGTTTATGAGATGTCAAGAAGAAAAAAAAAGGAAAGATACCTAAAAAAAGCAAATTCATCCAAAGATGTGATTTAGCCATTATATTTACAAGGAAAAAGAGATATGTATTTCCCTTGCCCTCTTAAGAAATGGGAACCTGGAAGTCAAGCTTCAGGAAAGAGTGAATTCACATAAAACTCAGTCCATTTGGACCTGTGTTAGTTTTTTTCTGTTGAGTGAGAAACATTCAAAGACAACAGGATTGTGTATCTTGCACACAGTAGGCACTCAATGCTTTTTTGTCACCACTGTAAGTATGCCCCTTTATCTAGTTGAGCAGAGTATGGTTTTAGCCAACATGTAGACCCAGTTCAAAAAACTACCTGTAGTAAAGCAAGAAATACCCTGAGTTCTTCCTGACCTAAAAAGTGAAAATCAAATACCCAGAGGAGACTACAAAAGTAAGGAAATCTTCATGTATACTCCCAACACTGTTCAGTCTGGCAGTAAATAAAGTGGATTTTAGGGAGAAGCCCAGTGAAGAAATAACAATGCCTGAGAATTTCAGTACATCCTGTTATTCAAATGTTTGAGAAGAAATAGGAAAAAATAAAGAGAGATGTATATGCATAGATCTATATATGTGTGTGTATGTGTGTGGCTGTGATGAACTATAGCCTCCCTGGGGAAGGTGGAAGGATGAAAGAGGGAAAAGAAAGAACAAAGTAAAAAAAAAAAAAAAGAACACCAGAAATTACAACCTACAATGAAGTAAAGATGGACATTCATGATTATAATTTCTTTTACTATTATATATCCTTGCTTGTGCTGAAAATTCACTGGTATATTTTGAATCTTTCCTGTCATTCTGCTAGGCATAAGACAATGTTCTGCTTTTGTTTTGTTTTGTTTTTTCTATCGTTCTTTTGTTTATTAAATTAGAAAATAATAAAAAAGAACAAAGAAAAAAAAGAAAACTAAAGAAAATCAAATATTTGTTAGCTGTGTCTAGAAACCACTAGTAGAGACCAAGGGCAACTTGTGTTAAAAATTACATGCCAGAATCTCACAAAAATGCTCCATTCCAAACACAGGTTCTTAGAAATAGACATGAACACTAGTCAAATAAATCCATATGTACTTAAAAATCATAATGTATAATTTTTCTATGTATGTGTATATTATGTATATACAATACACAAAAATATAATACTATATAACCATAGATACATGTATGATTTATATATTATAAAATTATTTGTCCTTCCCTAACCTACTCAGTGATCCTTCTGCCCAGCACCTAATTGTGAATCACTCTGAAAGAACTACAGTTTGATGATGTTCCCCTTGTACTTGTATACTACAGGGTATCCTTGTTCTCTCCCCTCGGGTCACAAATAATCACTATTTGGCACTGAGTACTTCTGTCAGAGTGGAGGGCGAGCTAACAGAGTTATTTTCTTTTAAATTAAAGAGATCTATGTCTGTGGATTTTTCAACCTAGGAATTATTGGTTACTCTTTTCAGTATATCTGACTTTCCTCAGATTTTCATCAAGATTCTCCTTTCATTCAGGTGTTGCTGCACACAGTTGCAGCTGGGGCTCTAAAAAAGCCATGTTCAGGGTTGACAGAGCTCATTCCATCTTGACTTCTCTTTTACCAGTTTTTCCTATGGCTGGAGGTAATCAAATAACTTACTCTACCCTGCTCGAATCCAGGAGGGCAACTCATCATCACTCCAGCAACATGCATAGCTACTACAAGGTCTCCAGGAAGTTAAAATAATTCCCTGTCCTGCTCAGCAGTAAAGGAAATTAGAGAATATTCCCTTTCAAAGGTGACTGGGGTTTGTGTGTCAAATGGGGATTTAACCTTTTACAAAGAGATAACCTCTGCCTACAGATGAAAACTTGAAACTGAATTTTAACTGCTTCCCCTTGATAACTGAGATCATTTTTTTTTCTTTTTCTTTTTCATCTGGCATTGCTGACTATGATAGCTGCTCAAAAGCACATCAAGAGAACAAGATTTTCTAATGAGCACACATCAAGAGAACTAGTTTTCCTAATGAGTACTCTGAACTTAAATTCTAGTGTGCATAATATTTATGAATGTTTATAATTCTGATTAAATACGCTTATGGGTTTTTAAGGAGGCAGGGGGAAATGGATAGAACATTTGTATCAGTTAAAAAATTAAAACCCAGCCCTTGATATGTAAAATACAATTCCATATAATGCTTATTTATGAACATCTATACATAACAATATATTGATGCTGACCTAGCTGGAATAAAGCCCATGAGTATGGATGGGGAAAAACCTCAAAACCAAGACTTTCAGCATCTTCCTTGATAGTGAAACTGAAGTACACAAGATTATTAAGTTTAATTCTCAAGATATTGGACATTTAACTCTTCTCCCCTCTTCCTCATGCCTTTTCCCCCTAAGATTACACAGCCTCCCCAGTTTCCAAGTTCCTTTTTCTTTTTGTTTGAAAGTAAGCCAGCTATATGTCCAGTTTCATGCTGAGAAAAACAGAGCAGTAAGGTTGATATCCCCCTCAATGATGGTAGGTGTCCTTTTTCTCTCTGCTATCAGAAAGTTCTTGCACTAACTGGCTGTGTTGCAGGAGATGCTGGCTTCTGGAAAAATCCATAGCCCCTGAATATGGGATGGAGAGAAGTGTGAAGTTGTCATATCCCTGGACCTTGTTCACCTCCTCAGAAAAAAGTTACATTTGAGCCAAATTTCACCTTCTCGTTCTCCACCATCAGGTCACAGATGTATCTGAATGATAAATACTGAAGCAATTTCATGTCTTGTCCTCTAAACTTATCAAAAACGTGATTGTCAGCATTTTGAAGTATAGAGTTATCCTCTGTAATGTTCTCTGAATCTGCCCAAGCATCATCTGAGCCCACTGAGAAGATACAGTTGCACCCAGTGTGCCCATATAACTCCCCCCAATCCAGTCAGGGTTGCAGATTTGCAAATATGTTTGTCCTTGTAGAGATTGACTGGACAGACAAAGCACATGCAGCGCCAGATCATCTTGCTTCAGTTGACAAGGTCCTCCAGTGTGCTCACCTGCCTGGTGCTTTCAAAATATGCAAGGGGAAGAATCATCCAGAACAACAAAAAAAAAAAAGGCATCCAACAAATGACAGACCTTCAACATTTCATTGCTAAAAGATCTAAACTTAATAAAAATTTTGACACAAAAGATCCAAGAGATAAACATCAAAGACTAATTACAAAGGAGTCAATAGGAATAAACTTTAATTATTAATTTGAATATATGGATATATAGAATGTATGTTCAAGATTAGATGAAGATATCAATATTAATTTACAAGAATGTGGTAGGGGAAAGGGATAAAAGAAGGGAAGAATGAAAAAGGCAGGAATAACAATCACAACATTTTTATTAAAGCTTTTTTTATTTTCAAAAATATACATATATATATATATATGTATATATATATATATATATATATATATATATATATATATATATATATATATAAATAATTTTCAATATTTAAGCTTACAAAACCTTGTGTTCTAATATTTTCCCTTCCCTTCTTCCACCCTCTCTCATAAATGGCAAATGAATCAATATATGTTAAACAATTCTTCTATACATATTTCCACATATATTATGTTGCACAAGAAAAATCAGATCCGAAATGAAAAAAAAAAGACAAAACAAAATGCAAGCAAACAATGACAAAATGAGTGAAAATATTTGTTGTGGTCCACATTCAGTTCTCACTGTCCTCTCTTTGGGTGAAGATGGCTTTCTTCATCACAAGATCATTGGAATTTGTCTGAATGATCTCATTGTTGATGAGAGCCATTTCAATCAGAATTGATCATATAATCTTGCTGTTGTCATGTATAATGATCTCCTGGTTCTGCTCATTTCATGTAGCATCAGTTCATGTACATCCACTCATGCTTCTTTGGAATCATGCTCCTTTTAATTTGCTATACAAAAATAATATTCAATAATATTCATATACCACAACTTATTCAGCCATTCTCCAACAGATGGACAACCACTTAGTTTCCAGTTTCTTGCCACTACAAAAAGGACTACCACAAACATTTTTGCACACGTGGGTCCCTTTCCATTCTTTATGATCTCTTTAGGATATAATCCCAGGAATGGCTTGAATTCTTATAAATGAGTCAATTCTCCATATATTTTAGAAATAAGGACTTTATCAGAACCCTTGAATGTAATTGTTTTCAATATATTGCTTCCCTTTTAATCTTGCCTATGTTGATTTTTTTGTGCAATTTTTAAAAATTTAATATAATCAAAATTATCCATTTTGCATTCAGTAATGTATTCAAGTTCTTCTTTGGTCACAAATCTCTTCCTTCTAGACAGATCAGAGAGGAAAACCATCCTAGGTTCTTCTAATTTGTTTATAATATTACTCTTTATGTCTAAATCATGAACCCATTCTTGATATGTGGGTTAATGCTTAGTTTCTGCCATACTGATTTCCAATTTTCCCGATAGTTTTTGTCAAATAGTGAGCTCTTCTCCCAAAAGTTGGGGTCTTTGCATGTGTCAAACAGTAGATTTTTTTCCTGTTAACATAAGGTATTCCACTCATTGAGTCCTTTATTTTTTAGCCAGTACCAAATGGTTTTGATGACCGTTGCTTTATTATACAGTTTTAGATCTGGCAAGGCTAAGCCACCTTAATTTGCATTTTTATTAAGGCTATTAATTTACAAAACATATGCATGGGTAATTTTTCAACACTAACCCTTGCAAAACTTTCTGTTCCAAATTTTTCCCTGCTTCCCCCCACCTCCTCTGCTAGATGGCAGGTAGCCCAATACATGTTAAATATGTTAAAATATATGATAAATCCAACATGTGTATACATATTTATAAAATTATCTTGCTGCACAAGAAAAACCAGATGTAGAAAGAAAAACAAAACCTGAGAAGGAAAACAAAATGCAGGCAAACATCAACAGAAAGCATGAAAATGCTATGTTTTGGTCTACACTCAGTTTCCACAGGCCTCTCTCTGGGTATATATTGAACAATGAGAACTGGTTTGAATCATCTCATTGTTGAAGAGAGCCATGTCCATCAGAATCGATCATTGCATAGTCTTGTTGTTGCTGAGTATAATGATCTCCTGATTCTCCTCTTTTCAGTTAGTTTCAGTTCATGTAAATTTCTCCAGGTCTCTCTGAAATAATCCTGTTAGTCATTTCTTAAAGAGCAATAATATTCCACAACATTCATATACCATAATTTATTCAGCCTTTATTCAATTGATGGGCATCTATTCAGTTTCTAGTTTTTAGCCACTACAAAAAGAGCTGTCACAAATATTTTTGCACATGTAGGTCTCCTTTCCTACTTTAAGATCTCTACGGATATAAGCCCAGTAGAAGCACTGTTGAGTCAAATGGTACATTTGCATTTTTTTAATTAATTCCCTTGAAATTCTTGACCTTTTGTTTTTTCAGGTGAATTTTGTTATTATTTTCTATCTGTGTGAAGTAATTTCTTGGGAGTTTGATTAAGATGGCACTGAATAAGTAGATTAATTTAGGTACTTTGATCATTTTTATTATATTAGATCAGCCTATGCATGAGCACTTGATATTTTTTTCCAAGAGATCAGATCTGACTTTACTTGTTTGGAAAGTGTTTTGTAGTTGTGTTTATATAGTTCCTGACTTTCCCTTGCCAGGTAGATTCACAAATGTTTTATATTATCTACTGTTATTTTTTTTTTCCTGAGGCAATTGGAGTTAAGTGACTTGCCCAGGGTTACACAGCTAGGAAATGTTAAGTGTCTGAGACCAGATTTGAATTCAGGTCCTCCTGATGTCAGGGCTGGTGCTCTATACACTGCATCACCTAGCTGCTTCATCTATAGTTATTTTAAATGGAATTTCTCTTTGTATGTCTTATTGTTGGACTTTATTTTGTAATATATGAAAATGCTGATGATTTCTGTGAATTTATTTTGTTTCCTGGAACTTTGCTAAATTTGTGAATTGTTTATAGAAGTTTTTTAGTTGATTCTCTAAGTATACCATCATATCATCTACAAAGAGTGATAATTTGGTTTCTTCATTACCTGAATCTAATTCTTTTAATCACTTTTTCTTCTCTTATTGTAGAAGCTAACATGAGAGTGAGTAATCTTGTTTCACCTCTGATCTTATTGGAAATGGTTCTAATGTACCCCATTATATCTGATGCATATGGATGGCTTTAAATTGCTGGGTTTTTTTTAAGGAAATTCCACTTATTCTTATACTCGGTACTCTTTTTAATAGCAATGGGTGTGGGATTTTGTCAAATTCTGCATATTTTCAGAATATCATATGATTTTTGTTCCTTTGGTTATTTATATAGTAAATTATTCTAATAGTTTACCTAATATTTAACCAGCCCTGCATTATTCATGTAAATCCTACTTAGTCATGATATATTATTGTGAAGATAATTTGCTATAATACCTTTGCTAATATTTTATGTAAGATTTTTGCATCAATATTCATTAGGGAAATTGGTTTATAGTTTTCTTTCTCTGTTTTGACCCTACATGATTTAGGTATCAACATCATGTCTGTGGCATGACAATGATTTGGTAGGATTCCTTCTTTCCCTATTTTACCAAATAATTTGCATAATATTCAAATTAATTTTTCTTTAAATGTTTGGTGTAATTCTCATGTAAATCTATCAGGATCTGGAGATTCTTTTCTTAGGGAATTGATTAATAGCTTGTTTAATTACTTTTTCTAAAATGTAACTACTTAAGTAATTTATTTCCTTCTCTACTATTCTGGATAATTTTTATTTTGGTAAATATGCATCTATTTCACTTAGATTATCATATTTATTAGCATACAATTGGGCAAAATAGCTCCTCATTATTGCACTAATTTCCTCTTCATTGGTGGGAAGATCATACTTTTCATTTTTGATACTAATAATTTGAATTTCTTCTTTCCTTTTTCTAATCAAATTAACTAAAGGTTTGTCTATTCTTTTGATTTTTTCATTAAATCAAATTTTAATTTTCTTTATTAATTCAATAGTTATCTTATTTTGGATTTTATTAATCTAGCCATTATTTTTAGAACATATAACTTCCCCTAAGAACTGCTTTGACTATATCCCAAAAATGTTGGTATGTTGTCTCAATATTATCATTCTCTTAGATAAAAGCACAACATTTTTGAAAATGGACAAAGTGAAAGAAAAAAAAGAACAGGATAAAAAAGGGGAAAATTCACTAATCATAACTGAAAAATATATAGCAAGGTTATTTGATAAAGACCTTATCCCTCTAACACAGAAAAATGAGTTGAAATTATTTAAAAAAAATTCACTCCTTACTTAATAGTCAAAGGATATAAAAACAGTTTTCTTATGAAGCAATAAAAGGAATCTTCAGCAATAATTTTTTATTAAAGCTTTTTATTTGTATAACATATGTATGGGTAGTTCCCCAGCATTGATCTTTACAAAGCTCTCCATTACA
Source organism: Myrmecobius fasciatus (assembly GCA_023553655.1). Lineage (NCBI taxonomy): Eukaryota > Metazoa > Chordata > Mammalia > Dasyuromorphia > Myrmecobiidae > Myrmecobius > Myrmecobius fasciatus. The sequence goes on along the minus strand of JAJPUD010025227.1, from coordinate 1,925 downwards.
ACTTTTACCCCCAATCCCCTCCCCTCCCATAGATGGCAGGAAGATCACTACATGTCAATAATGTTGAAATAATTGACAAGTTGTGCAAGAAAAATCCTATCTACAAAAAAAAAAAAGAACATCAGACAAAGGCAACACAATGCAAGCAAACATCAATAGAGATCGTGAAAATGGTACGTTGTGGTCCATATTTCATATCCCTCTCTCTGGGTGTATATGGTTTTCTTCATGAACAATTGGAACTGGTTTGAGACAATTCTTTATTGCAGACAGCCATGTCCATCAGAATTGATCATCATGTAATATTGTTATTAATATGTATAATGATCTCCTGGTTCTTCTAGTTTCACTCAACATCAGTTCATGCAAGTCTCTTCAGGCCTCTATGAAAACGTCCTGCTGGTCGTTTCTTACAGAGCAATAATATTCCATAACATTCATATACCATAATTCAGCCACTCTCCAATTGATGGGCATCCATTCAGTTTCCAGTTTCTAGCCATTATAAAAAGGGCTGCCACAAACATTCTTGCACATGTGGGTCCCTTTCCCTCCTGTAAGATCTCTTTGGGATATAGGCCCAGTAGAAACAATCCTGGGTCAAAGGGTATGCACAGTTTGATAACTTTTTGAGCATAGCTCCAAATTGCTCTCCAGAATGGTTGGATCCATTCACAATTCCACCAACAATGTATCAGAGTCCCAGTTTTCCCACATCCCCCCCAACATTCATCGTTATCTTTTCCTGTCATTTTAGCCAATCTGACACGTGTGTAGTGGTACCTCTGAGTTGTCTTAATTTGCATTTCTCTGATCAATAGTGATTTGGAGCAACTTTTCATATGACTAGAGATGGTTTTAATTTGATCATCTGAAAATTGTCTGTTCATATCCCTTGACCACTTATCTATTGAAGAGTGGCTTGAATTCTTATATATATATATGAGACAATTCTCTATATATTTTAGAAATGTGACCTTTATCAGAACCATCAAATGTAAAGGTGATTTCCCAATTTGATGCTTTCCTCCTAATCTTGTCTGCATTAGTTTTATTTGTACAGAAACTTTTTAACATAATGTAATCAAAATTATCTATCTGGTGTTCAATTGGAGTTCCATTGCTTCTTTGGACATAAATTTATTCCATCTCCACAGGTCTGAGAGGTATAGTTTACCTCTAATTTGCTTAAAATATCACTCTTTATGTAGAGATCATGAACGGATTTAGATCTTATCTTGGTATGTGGTGTTAGCTATGGGACAAGCCCTAATTTCTTCCACACTTGTTTCCAATTTTCCCAACAGTTTTAGCCGAATAGTGAGTACTTATCCCAAAAGCTGGGGTCTTTGTGTTTATCAAACAGTAAATTGTGAAAGTTATTGCTTAGATTATCCTGATAACCTATCCTATGCCACTGATCAACTGCTCTATTTCTTAGCCAGTACCAAATGGTTTGATGACCGTTGCTTTATAATATAGTTTAGATCTGGTGTAGCAAGGCCACATTCATCTGCCTTTATTTTAATTAATCCCCTTGAAATCCTTGACCTTTTATTCTTCCAAATGAACTTTGGTAGTATTTGTTCTAGATCTGTAAAATAATTTCTAGGGAGTTTGATTCGTATGGCACTAAATAAGTAGATTAGTTTGGGTAGTATTGTAATTTTTATTATATTCGCTCTGCCCGCCTATGAGCACTTAGTGTTTTTACAATTGATTAGGTCTGATTTTATTTGTGTGGAAAGTGTTTTGTAGTTTAGTTCTTATACTTTCTGATTTTCCCTTGGCAGATAGATTCCCAAATATTTTATCCTATCATCTGTTATTTGGAATGGAATTTCTTTTTCAATCTCTTCCTGCTGAATTTTGTTGGTAATATATAAAAAAGCTGATGATTTATGTGGATTAATTTTGAATCCTGC
>JAJPUD010025226.1:0-17827 GCA_023553655.1 Myrmecobius fasciatus | reverse complement strand
CTGTGTACTGTTATTTGTGATCTTAGAGAGTTATCAGGGTCCCTGGGAAGGATATGAAACCATTATGTGACAGAGGCATACCTTGGAGCATCTAGTTCCTGCCGTCTAGTTCATGATACTTCTCCTTCTCACTGGGCTGAGCCATTCCCCTGGAATAAGCCTTGAACACTGACACTACAATATCTAATTCATTTAAGGAAATAGCCATGCTAAGCTTAGAAATGTTTATCATGAGAAGCTTGGTCACTAGATGAGGAATTGAAAAAATAATAACTGACATTTATATAATTGAGCTTGTTCACTCATATCCAACTCTTTATGACCCCCCCTTTTTTTTTTGCTGAGGCAATTGGGGTTAAGTGACTTGCCCAGGGTCACACAGCTAGGAAGTGTTAAGGGTCTGAGGCCATATTTGAACTCAGGTCCTCCTGACTTCTGGGCTGGTGCTCTATCCACTGTGCCACTTAGCTGTGCCATTTTTTTTTTTTAGCAAAGATACTTGAAATGGTTTGCTATATTCTTTTCCAACTCATTTTACAAATGAGGAAACTGAGGCAACAGGGTTAAATGACCTGCCTGAGGTCATACAGCTTTGATCAGATGAACTCAGGTTTTCCTGACTTCAGGCACAACGCTCTATCTATTGTACAGACAGACACACATTTACATATATATATATTATATATATATATATATACACACATATATACATACATATATACATTTCTCTATAAATACATATTCTTTGCTAGTTGATAACATTTTAATAGTCTAGGAAAAACAAAGTGATGGTTTGGCAAAATAATAGTGTAGCAAATATATACTTTATATGTATACACATGTACACACATGTATCTATATGATCTAAGACTTTTCAGTCACCATAGCCTGTGTATGTATGCAATAATAACAGCTAACATTTATATAATATTTACTATATGTCAGGTACTATGCTAAGTACTTTACAAATATTTTCTTATTTGATTATCACAACTATTTTAGGAGGTAGATGCTATTATTCCTGTTTTACAGATGAGGAGACTGATAGAGGAAAGAAATAAAGGTTAAATACTTTGCCTAGAATCACACAGTAAGTGTCTGGGGCTGGATTTGAACTCAGGTCTTCCTGATTCTGGTACTTTCTATCTACTGAATCATCTAACTGTCCCCCTCCTCTACATACACACTAACACACACACACATATATACAGATAAATATATGTATGTGTATAAAAATACATATATATATTTATATATATAGGCTATACCTAATGAATTGGGGAGCACAATAGAGAGTTAGATCAGAAAAATCTGAATTAAAATTTAACTTCAGATCCTTTCTAAGTGCATGATCTTGGAAAAATCACTAAAAACAAAACAAACAAAAAAATCCATCACCTCTGTTTACCTCAGTTTTGTCATCTGTAAAATGGGGATAATAATAGTACCTTCTTCTCAGGTTGTTGTAAGGATCAAATTAGATAATATTTGTAAATTGTTTCAAAAAGCTTTAAGTGCTACATAAATGCTAGCTATCATTAGCTAGCTAGCTAACTATAATAACAGTTTGCAAAGATATGGAGTGGTTGCTGTCTACAATAATGGAGGTTATACTCCTGTAGACACAATGGCATTCACTTGAAATATGATTCTTTAATGATTTGTAAAAACTGTGATTTTATCCATCCACCAGTATGGATCACAACTCTTCTACAACTTAGTAAATGGCGTTATGAGTTGCAATGGCTAAGTAATTGATCATCTGGCAGCCAGCCTCTGTTAGTAATGAGCTCCTCTGCACTGAGCTTAACTTGTTCTTCTTGGATGGTCCATTGGGACGCCTGTCCTGGAATACTTCCCAGCTTGGCAAGAGTTGCCAAAGCTTGTGCTCCACAAGCGTAGTCTTTGAGGATCCAAGGTCAACTCCAGTGACATAATGAGACATCAGAAGAGAACTTTTGAGAAGGAGAAATTTATTTAATAATAAAACATCTGATGTCATTAGTAGATTATTAGAACTAGAAGAAATCTTTGAGTTCATCTAGTCTATTCTTATCATTTTGTTGTTCTTATTCAGTCATGTCAGTTGTATCCAGTTCTTTGTTACCCCATATGGGATTTTCTTGACAAAGATATTGGAGTGGTTTGCCATTTCCTTCTATGGCTTATTTTTACAGATGAGGAAATGAAGGCAGGTTTAAGTGACTTGCCAGGGTCCACTACTAGTAAGTATCTGAGGCCAGATTTGAATTCAGGTCTGACTCTAGGCCTGGCACTCTATCTTCTGTATCACCTAGATGCTCAATATACTCATTTTATAGATGTGGAAATTGAGTTCGAGAAGAAGTGAATTGGATAAGGTCATAAAGACAGTAACAAAATAGTGGCTATAACTCCAGGTTCCTGATTCCTGGATTAGTGCTCCACTGTCTTCATCATATTGCTTCAAAAAGTATTTTAATCAACCAAAGTGCATCAATCTTCTGGTTATTCATTTGTTTACTCCATTGGGTAGGCTGTGAGTATTTTTGTCCCCATCTTCAATTTTAATAAATTTTTTCTTAGTTATGTTTTTTTATGGAAGAAAGCATCTCATAGTGTATAAAGTGCCTGCATTGGATCTATGAAGACCTTGATTTAAGTCTTGCCTCTGACATATATTATCTTTGTGACTAAGCGAGGTGCTTTAGTATTATGAGTAACTCTCTTATCACTGTAAGTTGCAGAAAAGGTGCTGACCTGCTCTGATAGAGAGAGTTCCTTTGTTCTGGAATTCTTCATGGCAATGAGATCTCTGGTCCAGTCCTTATCGCTTTTGTTTTTATAACCTTACATTTTCCAATATATCCCAGAGCATACTAAAAAATGTTTAACAACCAGTTCTCCAAAAATGTATAACACACTTTTAATTTTAATGTGTATTTTTTTGCACTTTCTCCACTACTCTATTAAGTCTAGACAATCAAGGAAACAATAAACAAATATTTAATTTGGTCTGAGGCATAAATGCTTCCAGTTAAAGTCTAGTAATAAGTTTTTAGGAGCTGGTATGACTTGGCTTCAGCATACTCCTGAATGTATTTTTCCTTTAAATAATATCCTTAAAAATGGTTGTCTAGCTTTCATTTGATAATCTCCAGTGATAGGGATCCCACTATATCACAAGAGATTGTAATGATAAAATCAGAGATTAACTGTTATAAGTAATCTCAGACATATTCTAGTAGAGATTCGACCAGGTATTCTTACTGCCTTCCATTTCCAATTTCATTTTCTGAGAGGTCTACTTTTTAGAAAGTTCTTCCATATGCTGAGCCAAAATCTACTTCCATGTGACTTCCAATCTCATTTCTACCAACTTTCATCTTTTCAGTTCCAATTTTTTCAGTCTGTCTTCCTGTGTAATCATATCTTCTCAATTGGTTGGGATGCCTGCCTGCCTTTGTTCAAAATAATACTTATGCATCTTTAGTTCTCTCTTCACTTTCAGCTTACTCACCCATCTGTTCCACCTCCCTACCAGCTGCCTTGTGCACCTAAAGATGGCTCCTCCTTGAGGCCTGCTGGCTGATTGGTGAATCAGGACTGCCATATCTGGAGCTATCCATAAGATAGCTACCCTATCCATGCTGCTCTCTCCATTCCTAGCTTACTCTTCCATTTGCTCCATCTCCCCACCTTCTAGACCTTGCTTTACAAAAGTATTTTCTTCCCTCATTCTTCCCCCTTTTCTAGCTCCTCTTTATATTTATCTTCTTCTGGTAGAATGTAAGTTTCTTGAGAACAGGGCCTGTCTTATTTTCTTATTTTTATTTTCCTAGGGTTTAATCAATGCCTGCACATAGATATAATACTTAATAAATGCTCTATCTATATATCTGTCATCTATCTACCATCTAGCTATCTACCTGTATGTCTATCTATCTCTGTCTACCTGTTTGCTTTCTGCCTGTCTGTCTGTCAGTCTTCCTGTGTCTGCTGCCTGCCTGTCTACCTGTCTGTTTATCTATCTCTCTTCTATCATCTATCTATCCACCTTTCTATCTTTCTTCTATATCTAACTTTCTATCTTTCTATCTCTCCTCTCTCATCTGTCTCTCTTCTATCATCTATCAGTCTCTATATCTTCTATCATCTCTATCTATCCAATTCTCTATCTTCTGTCATCTATCTCTCTTATCCATCTGTCTATCTTCTATCATCTATCTATATCTATCTCTCTTCTATCATCTATTTATCTATCCATCATCTATCTTTTATCTCTTTATCATCTATCTATCCACATATCTGTCTATCTATTCATTTTTCTCTCTTGATCTCTCTTCTATCATCTATCTACCTTTCTATCTCTCTTCTATCATCTCTTTATCTATCCATCTATCCACCCCTCTAAATCTTTTCTATCATGCATCTATCCATCTCTCTTGTATCATCTATTTTTCCCCTCTTCTATCTATCTCTATCTGTCCATCTCTCTATCTCTCTGATATCATTTATCTCTCTTTTATCATCTCTATCTATCTGCCTATCTGCCATCATATACTTCTCTATCTCTCTTCTAAATCTCTGTCTCTTATATCATCTTTCTATCCAATTCTCTATCTTCTATCATCTATTTATCTTTCTATATCTATCATCTATTTATCTATATCTCTATCTAATTCTCTATCTCTCTTCTATCATCTATCCATCTATCCACCTTTCTATCTCTCTTCTATATCCATCTATTTTTCTTCTATATCTCTTCTATTATCTATCTTTCTATCTCTTTTCTATCATCTATTAATCTGTCTCTTCTGTCATCTATCTATCCATCATTCACCTCTTTATCTCTCTTCTATGTCTATCTATCATCCACCTCTTTATCTCTCTTTTATATCTATCTACTATCTATCCATCTCTCTCTTCTATCTTGCTATCTCTTTTCTATCATCCATCAGTCTATCTATCTTCTATCTATCTATCTATCCACTTCTTTATCTTTTTATATATCTCTCTATTTCTCTATCTCTCTTCTATATCTATTTATCTTTATATCTCTCTCTTCTATCATCTATCTATCCATCTCTCTGTCTCTCTTCTATCATCTATTTATCAATCTATATATTTTCTGTCATCTATCTGTCTATCTATCCATTTCTCTATCTATCTCTTTTCTATCATCTATTTACCTTCCTATATCTCTATCATCTATCTATCCATCCATCTCTCTTCTATCATCTATCTTTCTCTCTCTTCTATCTACATCTCTGTATCTCTCCTATCACCTATATCATCTATCTCTCTCTCTTTTTTATCATCTCTCTCTCTCCTCTCTTCTATTTATCTATCTATCTATCTATGTAAGGAGATAGGTGGGGGTGGCACCTGGAATGATCTCTGCTTCCTCTTTCCAGTGCCGTGTCCCAGTGTTTAGTAGAGCTTTGGGCAGTTCTTTGAGGCACAGATTGGCTCCACCATCCTGCTCCTCTTAATGAAATGCAGGGCAATTAGGGATGTTGAATCTAATCTTCTGAACAACACGGCTTATTATGTAGCTATCAGGCTGGTTTGTTGGTGTTATCTGCTGGAGGTTGTAGTTTCTGTGATTAAATAGTAAAAGAGAAATGTAGTTCATGCTGATAAAAGTTGGTGTAATCAGAAATCATCATTGATGCCTGATGGTGCTGTTCAGGGTATATTTTTCCCTTGAAATTTCTTCTTAAAAGACATTGACTTTAAAGAACCAGAGTGAGAAAACTGACAGAGATATAATTTCAAAGGAAGCCTAAGGAGCAGCTATGCCAAGCTAAGCAATAACAGAAAAATGAGGCTGACATTTCTCTTCCCCCACCAAGTCAGCCCATCTCATTGCTAACTGTTTTTCCCCAAGCTTGTAGTGGGATGGAATTGTCCTTTACAAAGACCAAGGATTTACAGGGAGATTAGGTGGGGAGACATCCTGAGTTACTGGATAACGTTCTAGCTTTGGAGATGGGAAAACATAGTTTCAAATCTTGCCTTTTACATTAGTTGTTGACTTTGGGTACCTCACTTTACCTCTGAATTTCAATTTACTTAGCTGTAAAATGATCATAATAAAAACTAGTGACTTTCTGAGAGGCATCTTGAATGTGGTATGGTGTAGTGGATATAGAATTTGTCCCTGGAGGCAGGGATCCATTGGTTCAAGTCCCTTCTCTGACACATACTGGCTGTGTGAGTTGATGCCTCCAGTGCCCCAGGCAACTGTTTAATAGAATTAAATTGCAAAACAGTTAGCAATCTATATTGGTAGAAGGAAGTCTTTGCAGATGAAATCAAATGTCTAGAGCAAAATCCAGTAACTACCTTATAAGGTTTTATGCAAACTTCAAAGGCTCTACAAATATATTATAGTCCTACTACTACTCATCTGTCATCCCTTGCTCTTGTTATATAACCCACTCTTCCAATCTAGGTTCTTCTTCTTCTTCTTCCTTTTCTTCTTTTCTTTCTCTTCTTCCTTCTTTTCTTCCTTCTCTTCTTTTCTTCCTCCTCCTCCTCCTCTTCTTTCTTCTCCTTCTCTTCCTTTTCCTTCTCTTTCTTTTCTTCTTTTTTACAACTAATCATTAGAATGGAAATATACTGTAGCTCATTTCCACCCACTGAACTTCTCCAGTGGTCTCTTGGGTCATCTGAAATTTTGATTCTTCAGAGATTATGTTGCTCTATGAGTCACAACCTTTAAAGAAGGATAAAAAAACCCTTTCCTTTTTTGTTGGACTAGATGATCTGTAAAATTTTTACAAGTGCTAACATTTTATGACTTTATGATTTCAAAACATCCTAGTTAAAGGAAGTGGAAATTCTTATCTCCATTTCAATGAGGAAATGGAGACTCAGAGAAATTAAATACTATATTTGCCTGAGATCACAAACATTAATGACTGCATTCAGAAAATTAAATAGCTTAATTCACATAACTTTTGTGTTTATATAAATCTGAATGACACATTCTAATTGACACATCTGTTATAAAGTAGTTTGGATATAACAGGTTAGAGGTAGATCGGGTCTTATATATCATTCAAATTCCCTCTTTTATTAAAAAAAAGTTTTATTGATGCTTTTTGTTTTTAGTGATTTCTGGATATATACTCTGTCTACCAGAATTGAATGTTATATTTGACTATGCACAATGTGCTCTGCCTAATTTCAAGATATTTGGAGGCTTGGTGATATTACTTCTGGAAATAATACATAATGGAGAGACTGTCCCCAGTTCAGTTTGGTATATATCCTAATATCCTTTATCTATTTCTTGTCTGTTGACAGAAGGACTTTTAATTACCTGCTGGAATAGAACTGAATGTGCATACAAAAGACACAAGCAGAATAAAACTCTCTTTTGCCCTGGTAGCTTTCAAGTGATGAAGAAAAAAATGCTGTGGACCTCTGGGTGAGGAGAGAGGTAGAACCAACATGAGTAGCAGAATTTAGCTTTTTCTGTCCAACTTCCATGTGGCCATGAATACATGGAGCCTAGATTTCTTTTGTCCCTTTTGGAGTGTTACTTCCTAATTTTAAATGCATAAATATAGGAGATAGAATGGTTCAAATTACAAGCCTATGATCTTTGAAAGGTCACTAGAGTCACTAGAGGTCAAACAGCCAGAGTTTATAGTTAAGACCAAGTGAGGAACCAGCTCTGGGAAACAACCTGCTTGACCCAGTTCAGCCATTAGTTGATTTGACAGAGAAGACAATGCATCTGAAAACGTATCACTTATCAATCATACAACTACTAGAAATTAGTGGGTAAAATTCATTGTAGCAACCCATTCTCCTAAAGATTGAGTAGGTATATATAGAAGACAGCATACTCTAGTCTGGGAGAAGGTTTTTAGGATTCAATTTAAAAAAATATCTTTTCAGTCAATAATCTTTTTAAAAAGCTAACTGATATTGCTTGGTTAATTGGTTTAGAGGAGAAATCGTTTGGTCAATTGGTTACAGTATACTAGGGACACAGTAGCTGGTCAGTTGATATTGATAGGAATACAATGGATGGGGACTTGTGAGAAATAGTGTTGGAAAGACACCCCATAACCTTTCAGTCTTAGTCTAAAGGCCTTGGATGAGAGAAGCAGCAATGAGGCTAGAGACCCAGCCTGCTAGTACAAGTGAGGAATAGGGTAATGATCCTCAGAACCTATATATATATATATATATATATATATATATATATATATATATAACATTTGTAACAATGACAATAATAGCAAGATAAAAAAAATAACCAATACCATGACCTTGTCTGACAACGTATGTTGTATTCTGACTCATTAATCCCTCATCTCTCTACTAAAAAGATTGCTAAACCTTTCATGAAAAAACTGAGGCCCCCAGAAATGAAGTGACTTGCTTTAAGTTATTTAGCTAATTAATGGCAGGATTGAGATTAGATCCTGGATTTTCTATCTTTTGAGTAAATTCCCTTTCTGCCTTTTTTTTTTAATTTCAAATGACTTTTTTCATCAATATCCTAGTATCTAGTCACTTTTTGTACTGGGCCCTTATTTTTCTCTGTTTCAACCTTCACCTATCAGTTTACTGTTCTTAGTCCATTTTTATTCAAAGATATCTTGGATTCTGTTTTGGGGTGTATAGTTCTCCTTTGTTCCCATATTCAGGCTCTGGGAGTTAGCACTACTTATTACTCTAGACAAGGGGTCAGTTAGATAAGTCTCTTCTAAAAGCAGAAGTAGGAAACTGAGTGAGTAAATGAATTTGTTTCAACCACTGGACTGAAAACACAAAGAATCCTGAAAAAAAGCAAAATATGTTGCATAATTTTAATAAAAATTCAAGTCATATGGGAATGAGAACAACTAAGCTGTTTTGAATTGTTTAATGAATGAATGTTTTATATAATAAGAGCTTTTTCATAATGGAATGGCTTGTTATGGAAGACAGTGAGCTCCCTGTTGCTGGAAATATTCAAGAGTAAGATGGATGACCATCTGTTAAAAAAGCAGTATTCTCTAAGAGATGGAGTGCTAAGACTGAAGTCTGGGGAGACATTGATTAATTTGTGGTTGATGACAATGATATATGTAAGCTTGGACAAATCCTATCCCCACTAGCTTTACTGACCATTTTCCCATTTGTAGAATGAGATAATAATATCTGTACTATCTATTTCATAGGAGTGTTGTGAAGGAAGTTTTTTTGTAAATCTTAAAACAATATAGAATTGTGAATTATTGTTGCAGTAGGCAAGAGTCTGGAATAAGGTCCACTAAGGTATATTTCAGGTCTAAGATCCCATGGTTCAATACTTGAGTATCTTTAAGGGAGTTTACAAATTTTTTTCTTAGAGAAAATAAACTAGATATAAAAAAAGCACCTATTACATATTTACTTTGTGACAGGCACTATGTTAAGTGCAGAAAATACAAGTTCAAGCAAGCAAGACAATTCTTTCCCTCAAGGAGCTTACATTCTAATGTTAGAAGACAATACATAAAGGGGAGCTGGAAAGGGAATAAGTTGGCATGGTATGAAGATGGTCAGGAAATAGAGGCCTGGTGGCATTTATTAGTTTTCTAGGAACAGAATCTAAGATTCTAGTGGGAGGGAGATGAAGATGATGGTTGGTGTGAAGGTACTATGATAAGTTAGTAATTGAAGAACTAAAGGTTCAAGGCAGGCTGATTACCGAGATTCACTGATTACCGAGAGCCAGTATGGCTTAATCAAGAACCAGTTATATCAAGCTAACTTTTCTTTTCCGTTTTGGGTAGTGTTCGTAAACTCATAGGTCAGGGAATTCTGTAGCTACAGATATTTTTTTTAAACAAAGTATGTTATAAATTATCTCATACTATTTTTGTGAAAAAGATGAAGCAACATGGACCAGAAAGTAGTATAACTATATGGATTTGGAAGTTGTAGAATGGTCAGATTCAAAGAATAATCCCTAGTGAAGTACCCTTGAGATCTGTGCTAGCACCCTGTAGTTTTATCAATAACTCGGGTGAAATTATGTGTTTAATTAAATTTGGTTGACAAACAGGTGAGAGGAATAGCTGAGATTCAGACTGATGAAGTTAAGTTCCAAAATTATACTTACAAGCTAGAATATTGGACTAACTCTAATGAGATATTTAAAAGAGTTAAATATAAAATCAAAAGTGAGTTCAAAAAATCTATTTCACAAGGATAACATTGTAGAAGCATGTCAAGATAGCATTTCATCTGAACAAGATATGAGGGTTTTGGTCAGTTGCAAACTTAATTTGGATCAAGTGTTCGAAATAGACAAAAAAGCTCATTTGTTTATATTACATTAAAAAAAAAGACAAAAGCCTCAGGGCCCCTCTGGACCAGAGGTATGCTGGAATAAATTTGTACTGGCTTGAGAATTGTTAAATTTTCTGCATGAACATTCATACCCCAGAAATTGGTACACACTATGAATTGGGCTTGATTTATTGTTTTGTTTACTGTCTAGGTTTAATAAAGTGATGTTAATAATGCAGATTAAAGTTAAGATTGTGTCATGCAGACTTTTTTGGGGGGAGATCTGGTTGTTAAATGTTTACCAGAACACTTGTGCTCTGGTCAGGCTATATCTGGAACTGAATATCACTATCTAGGAAATACTATTAAGCTGGAGGATATACAGAGAAGGGCAGCCAAGATGGTGGTAGACCTTGAGTTTGAGCTATATTGTTGAAAGAGGTGGGGGATAATTGCCTGTAGAAGACAAGATTTGTTGGAGACATAATGGTTGTATCAGAAAAAGCTCCCTAATCATTATAGTTATCCACAAATGTAAATAGGATGTCTCAAGAAGTAGTGGGTTTTCTTTCACTGAAAGTCTTCCAACAAAGAGGCTGGGACCATTTATTGAGTATATAGTAATAGGGATTCTTTTGGGGATATGGGTCAGATGAGATGGTTAACAAGGTCCCTTGCAATTCTAAAATGTTCTCAGATTAGAACCTAAGTATAGTCTTTCAGGTTATTATTATTTTTTTTAACTACTCTATCCAAATGAGCAAGGCTGTAGTGGACTGGTGGGTGTGAGGAAGGGACTGAGTCAAATATCCCACAATCTGGTTCCCAGCTTTTCTGTTCTTTACCCTGTGAATTTGGGCAGGCTCCCCTATGGGTTACCATGGCACTAATGTTGGGTCAACATTTGTAGCAGTCAGATTGACTAGGGGGAGAGAAAGAATGTTCAACAGCGGATTGGTGTTCCCATTAAATGGTTCTACACCCTCATTGCATAGCTTGACAGCTGATCGACAGACAGCTGAATGGGTGACATCAGTACCCCTGCTGTTTCACAGTTCAACCAAAAGTATTATTATTGTCTGGCATCTGATGCCCCATCAACATCGCTGACATAGCAATTTAGCAGGAAACCCATAGGCTAGCCATGGAGGATCTTTATGCCTTAGTCTTCATGGGCCCTAATATCAAGGTAATATTACCTTTCTTCACAAAGGTGCTGTGAGGCTCAATTAATTAAGGTTTATAGGGAAGCAGATGAAAGCAGTTACATAAGGGTAAAGAGTTATTAAGATCTTAGATAATGATATAGGGCCCTCAATATTCTCCCACACAGTTCCTGGAGGGGCCTAAACCCCGTCCTGGGGAAAATGTCTTAATCAGAGTGACTAATGTTGGGAATTTTAGCTTTTATGACAAGACGTTGGGGAGATACTGTGGGCAAGAAGACCTATTACTCCCAAAAGATTCCTCTGTGTGTAGATAATCCTTTGGCTTCTAAGGTCTTTTTCAGATCTATCATACAGTTCTTTTCTGGAAAAGCAAAGTTTAGCCCCGGTGGGCTTTCATAGGGTCAGAAATGGGACAACAGTGGGGAATTGTAGAGTCAGAAAGATCAGGGTTCAAATCCAGTGCTGTTATCTAAAGCAAATAATTTCACTTTTCCGAGCTTCAATTTCCTCACCCATAAAATGAGAATAATAATAGCTGTAGTGCCCACTACATAGGGTGCTTGTAAGACTTAAAAGAACTATGTATATAAAACATCTTGTAGACTTTAAAAATGCTATGTCAATTTTAATTATTATTTTTAAGGAGAAAGAGAGAGTTGATTAGATTTTACCCTCCTTCTTTGTCTTATTCTTCCCTTACAGTACATGACCTAAAACAGGTTAGATAAATTCCCAGGATTCCCAGTCACTCAGAAGAGTTTCTAGGGGCAGCGGAAAAATTGGGCAATCCTGTGGGTTCCCTTAAAGGTCATTGGACAAATGCCATATCCCCTCTGGGGTCTATGACCTTTCTTCTTCTTTTTTAATCAGAAGCCTTGCTTTTAAAAAAGTAATATGAGGCAGTGGAACAGAAGGAGAGAAGAAACTATTTCAGCAACCATTCATCTAGGACACAGGATAGCACAGAAATCTATTCCTCAGAATGAAGGAGATGGCAGTCTTGTTATCTGCCCTGGTCATATCACGTCTAGAGTACTGTGTCTGATTCTGGGCATCAATTTTGGGAAGGACAATAGTAAGTTGGAGTTGAAATTATCTTACAAAGAAAAATAAAGGAAGGAAGGAAGGAAGAAGGAAGGGAAAGAAGAGAAGAAGGAAGGAAGAAAAGAAGGGAAAGTAGAAAGGAAGGAAAGAAGGGAGGGAAAAGGGGAAAAGTAAAGAGGAAGGAAGAAAGAAAAAAAAAAGAAGGAAGGAGGGAAAGAAAGAAGAAAGGGAATAAGGAAACAAGTCTCTATTAAGTACTTACAATGTACCAGGTGCTGTGCTGAGATGAAGAACAGTGAGAGGATCCCAAATTGTCTTGTGGGAATCAGTTGGAAGAGCAGGGTGAAGTTAACCAGGAGAAGAGAAGGTTTAGGGGGAGAGAGAATGTGATAGCTACCTGTCTTCAAGCATCTGAAAGGTTGTTGCATACAAGAAGGTTTAAATTTGTCTGATTTGACTTTGGAGGGAAAAACCAGGAATAATGAGTTGAAGTTGCAGGGTGTAAGATTTAAACTCCAGGGAGTATTCTTGGCTAGTGCAAAGCTTTTTCAGGATAAGTTATATTTCCCAAGTTTTGCTATGCTGGAATGAGAGGGGGTTGAGGGAGAATCACTTTTCTCTCTTCATCCAAATCTGAACATATCATTACTATGTGCTTGTAATGAATCAGAGTGACTCTGGATTGGAGGTGATAGGGAATGCTTAGTGAGATAGCTGGCATATAGCAAATGCTTAATAAATGTTTATTAAATTGAATAGGAAACTATATATTAATTCTGGTTCTCTTGAAGGAAGGGAGGAGGAGATGTGATATCGAGGAGGCTGTTGCAAGAGCGTCTTGGGATCCAATTCAAACTGGCTCCCAAGAACAGATTGTTAAATTTTCAGTGTGAAAATTTACACCCAGGAAATTGGCTAACACTACAAACTGGGCTACATTTATTGTTTTGTTGATTATCTAGATTTAAGAAAGGAATAGAGGAAATGTTAACAATGCAGATTATGCTTCAAAATGTGTCATGGGTACACTTTTTTTGGAGAAAACTGGTTGTTAAACATTTGCCAGCTCATTCTGCTATCTGGTCACATGAGAGTTGTTTGTGGAATATCTAGAGGCAACTAGAAAGTGGAAGGCTTCCTGATTAGATGAGACTTAGTGGAGACTTTTTAAAAAATGAACCAATAGACATGGCGAAACCAATCTAGCCAATAGTGTGGTAGGATTGGATTCTCTACTTTAAGGGGAGTCTATATGAAGCAAGGTTATGCTGGTGGTGGCTGCCCCTACCAAAGTGCCTCCTGAAACCATGGGAACAATGACTGACAGGGCAGAGATTCAGGGAGGAACCACATATTGACTGGGCCAGTTCTTAAAGTGAAACTTTGATTGGATCACTCCTCTGGTCCATAAACTCCTTCAGAATAAAAACAGAAGAGCTTCTGTTTTACATTTAAAACTTTTCACAACCTACTTCCAACTCCTTTTTCAGACTTATCACTCCCTTTTAGTACACTTTGTGATCTTGCCTGACTTTTTTTTTTTCAGCTTCTCACTTTCAATTAAGCAAAACCATTCAGCTGTGTCTGACAATATATACAGCACTTTGCCCTAATAGTCCCTTGTTTCTCTGTTCTGAAGAAAGATCATTTCATTATCTGTTTTCTGGGACCTGGTTTAGTCTTTTAAGTATTCTGAGTTTACTTTTCTTTTAGTGACCTTCTCCTTGTACATTTGTCATTGTGCATCTATGTCATTGTCATGGTTCTATTAATTCCATTCTATATCAGTTCATACAAATCTCATGTTTTGTTGCCTCTCATTCATTGTTTCTTACTGTACAATGAGAGGCAGCATGGTATAGGGTGTAAAGAGCTGCCTTTGAAAGCAGAAAAACCATGATTTGAGTCCAGCTTCTACCATATTCTGACAAAGTTATTCTGAGCAAGTGCTTTATCTTTCTCAGGCTCAGTTTCTTCATCTGTGAAATAATAATAGCATTTATATATCACTTTAAGGTTCACAAAATACTTTCCAATTATTATCTTATTTTGTCTTCACATTAATCCTGTAAGTTAGGTGCTAATATTATTCTAATTTTACGGACAAGGAAACTGAGGTAGAGAGAGACTTGATCAAGGGTCACACAACTACAAATTGTCTAAATCTGTATTTGAATTCAAGGCTTCCTGACTCTAGGCTACTGCTCTATCCTCGGTGCCACTTAGTGCCTTTGAAATATGAACAGTCATAGACCCAAGAGGATTAGCTATAGGCTCTTTTTAATGAGAAAATATTTAGTATAGTATCTCTTTCATAGCAGGCACTTAATAGATGCTTATTCCCCTTTCTGCCCCATTTGGTTAAATCTGGCTAGGCCTTGTTGATTTTACCTCCTTCACTTCTCTTGTGCCCATCCCATTTTTTTCATTCACTCAACCCTTACACTATTCTCACCCTTATTAACTCTTTTTAATTTATTTGTTTAAATTTTTATTTTTACGTAGGGAAAAATAGAACACACATTTAACCCAATTTGGTTGCAAGTTCCTTAACCTTTGCCTTGTCCAGCTTGGCAAAACAATTCACTGTTTTTGGACCCAGGACATTGCTACTCCAATGACAACAGATCTTATCCTATCTATCATTGTAATTGGTTTTGATGACTTTTACCAGCTTAGTCAGGGCTTCCTTATTTTCAGGGTTAACCTGTGTGAAGGCAATGCTTGTGTGAGTCTGTGAACTAAGTAACACAATCTGGCTTGATCTTTAATATTACCGTAATGAACCTCCATTTTTCTACCTTGGGCAAGTGGAAGACCACTGGCTTAACGGGATTCATCTCATATGGGCAATCATTACCAATTGTGCTTTCTTGTTTTCTACCAGAGTAATAACTATTAACGCCTACTCTGAGGATAGCTGGTCTCTTAGTGGGGACATCTCTTTTGCCTTCAGCTTTTTGTTCAACTCAAGTCAGCAGCCTTTGCTTCTCTTGCTTTGTCTCACGTCTATATTTGTGAGACAGTATAAGTAATTGAGTAGCTGTCTGACAGTCCAAAGGCTGAGTAAACTGGTTAATTGCTGGTGGCACTTTCAAATGCTTATAAAAGATAGACCTTTGATGAATTGAAGCCATTTGACAAATTGAGTGAGGTCCCTTTTGGGCTGGGTGTCCCGACCAATGCCAAAGTTCTTGAAGGACTCATTCTCAAAGAACTGACCCTTTCTTGGCCTCTGTTTTTACAACAGCAGGGGCCATAGCTACCTTCTTCCCCTTGGCCTTCTTCTCTCTTTGGCAAATTGCTGGGCAAAACGAAAAAGCCCTTATTGACTTTTGCCTGGATTTTTGCAGTAGCCTACTAATTAATTTCCCTGACTCTGTCTGTCTCCACTCTTATTCTTCCTCAATATAAATGCTAAATTAATATTCTTAAAATGAATTCTCTGTTCATTCTCTGCTCAACAAGCTTCCTCAGCTTAAATATAAAGTTTTCTGTTTGACTTTTAAAGCCCTTGAGAATCTGGCTCAAGCCTATCTTTCCCAACCTGATTTCACATTTCTTCCCCTTAAAGATTCTCTGTTTCCATGCCTTTCTAAAGCCTGCCCACCAATTCAGGAATGCACTTCCAACCCCTGGGTCACTGCTGAAACCCTTCATTCCAATAGCCAACTCATGTACCATCATATATATGTTTATCTATCTTTCCCTTATCCCTTTATTTGTTAGGGCTCCCTGAAACTAAATGATTACAAATTTAGTGTTGGGAGGAACTAGAGATCTCTAGTCAAATCCTCTCATTTTACAATTCAGGAAAAAGGCTTAGAAAATTTCAGTAATTTGCCTCAAGCCATAGGATTTGAATCCATCCTCAGACTCCAGAGCCTAGGTTCTTTCTAATTTTGTATTAACTTATTTATGCATAAAGTATTTCCTTTTATTAGACTATAAGATCCTTGAGGGAAGGAACTATTTTTAGGGTTTTTTTTCTTTTTCTTTTTTTGTTTTTGTTGGGTGTGGTAGTGATCCAGGCTTGTGCATGGAATTCCTGGTGAAGAAATATTCTTTTTCCAAGACTGGCTGACAATAAAATATTCTATGGTTTTGGAGGGTTGTCTGGGGCAGAGAGACTAAGTAATTTGCCAAAGGACATGCATTTGTTTTGACCAGAGATAGTATTTGAATCTAAGTCCTCCTGACTCTCTGAACCCACCTCTTTATCCAGTATACCACATGGCTTCTTGATTATCTCATTTTTGTCTTTGTGTTTTCTCATGCATGGCACATGTACATATGTATACATTCACACAGTGATAAATATATAGACATGTATATGCATGCTACCTATATATGTCCACAGAAAAGATATGTACATGTATCTACATCCACACACATATTATATTTATCTATATATATAGATATATGTATATATCTCTATATATGTTATAGTATATTTTTGTTGTTTACTTTTTTCAGTCTTGTTCTATTCTTTGTGACTCCATTTGGGATTTTCTTAGCAATGATAACTTGACCAGTTTGCCATTTTGTTCTCCAACTCATTTTACAGAAGAGGAAACTGAGGTAAACAGAGTTATGTGACTTATCCAGGGTCACACAGCTAGTTAATGTCTGAGTATATATGTCTATACACACACATTTGTATCTCTTTCTCTCTTCCTCCCTTTCCTTCCTTTTCCTTCCCTCTCCTTTCCCCTCTCTGTCCCTCCCTCCCTTCCTCCCTTTTTCTCTCTCTGTTTCTGTCTGTCTCTGTCTGTCTCTGTCTGTCTCTGTCTCTGTCTCTTTCCCTTACCTCCTTCTCTCCTGAACTAATTGTACTCTGGATTGATTTCAATCAGAATAAGGTGCTTCTGGTGAAGAAATATCCTGTACTAACAACAGTTGAGCTCCAGACTTGCTGGAGGGGGACATGTGAAGTTCAGTAATTTGTTTAGAGTCATAATCTGGTAGATATCAGAGGCAGTATGTGAACTCAGGTCTTCTAGTTTCCAAGGTAACTTCTCTCAATACTATTTAGTGATGTCATACAGTACACACATGAGTTGAATTGAACTAAGCTGGAAATCTTGGCAGGAAGCTTCTCAGGATCCACCTGTTGTTCTATGTGAGGTTACACAGATCTTCAGCCAGAAGGTCTTTCCCTACACCAGTTTTTAAATACATACCATTCAATCCTATATTAGGACTCCAATGAGCTTTAGCTACTTAGGATGGACCGAATCCAACCTCTATTTATTTCTCTCCCAGTTGCATTCCTTTGAAATTCTCCTATACCATTTACCTTCTCTCTCTCTCTCTCTCTCTCTCTCTCTCTCTCTCTCTCTCTCTCT
>JAJPUD010025225.1:0-11289 GCA_023553655.1 Myrmecobius fasciatus | reverse complement strand
AAAATTAGAATGGAACAAATTTAAGTGAATGTTTCAATAAGACTTCAAGAATCAGCAAAACAAAAACCAAAAAATGAAAAAATAGAATAAAATATGAAATCTCCTAGGAAAATAGATCTAGGAAAGACAAGCTAAGGATTATTGGACTTCCTAAAAAGCCATGATGAAAAGAAGAATCTAAACACTATCTTCCAGGAAATCTTGAAAGAAAACTGCCCTGATGTTTTAGAATCAGAAGGCAAAGTCACCATCGAAAGAATTCACAGATCACCTCCTGAAATCTCTTTCTCGCCCCAAATTAAATCCCTAAGGAATATTGTGGCTAAATTTTAGGACTATCACACCAAGGAAAAGATAAGCTAGCAGCTACAAAGAAACAATTCAAATACCGAGGAACTGTAATTAGAATCACACAAGATCTGTCAGCCTCCACATTGAAGGATCAAAGGGCCTGGAACCAGATGTTCTGAAAAGCAAAAGAACTTGGATTACAGCCAGGAATAATATATCCAGCTAGAATGAGCATTATTTTTCAGGGAAGAAGATGGACATTTAATGATATAGGTGAATTTCACCTACTTCTAATGAAAAGCCCAGAGCTGAACAAAAAATTTGACCTCCAAATAGAGAAGTCTAGAGAAGCATAAAAAGGCAAAAAGGAAAGAACTCTTGAGAACTATATTTCTACTATTGGTATACTTAAAGAATGGGGATATAATTTGATATCACTTTGATAATATGAAAAAGAAAGTAAAAGTAGAAAGGATATCGTGCTAGGAAAAAGAGGGAAAAGGTATAAAATAAGGTTTAAAAAAAGGAGGTAAAAATAAGGTAAAATCTCATAAAGAGGCAAAGAAAACCTAATATAATTGAGGGAAAGAAGGGAGAGAGATGAGCACTGTGTGAATCTTACTCTCATCAGATTGAGCTCTAAAAGAGTATATCAGAAACATTTGGTTTTGCAGAGAAACTTGTCCTTCCTTATAGCGAAGTGGGAGGGAAAGGAGGAAAAGAAAGGGATAGACTAATAGAAGGGGAAAATAGATGAATCAGGGGAAAGGAGTAAAAAAGGAGGAGGGTCTCTAAAGTTGGTAGGATTGTTTGGGGGAGGGGGTCATAAAAACAAAATACTGAGGAGGGGGGAAGGGAAAAAGGGGAAAGGAAAGGGGAAAGGATAGGGAAAAACATAACTTGGGTAAATAAGATGGCAGGAAATACACAATTAGTTATTCTAAGTGTGAATGTTAATGGGATGAACTCTCCCATAAAGCAAACTGGTTTAAAAACCAGAATCCAACAATAGGCTGTTTACAAGAAACATATCTAAAGTGTAGAGACATATACAGGGTAAAGGTAAAAGGTTGGAGCAGAATCTATTATGCTTCAGATGAACAAAAAAAAGCAGGGATAGCAGTGCTGATATCAGACCAAGTAAAAGCAAAGATAGATCTAATCAAAAGAGATAAGGAAGGAAACTATATTTTTTAAAGGGTACCATAGATAATGTATCCATATCAATACTAAATATATATGCACCAAGTGTAATAGTATCCAAATTCCTAGGGGAGAAATTAAGAGAGATGCAAGAAGAAATTGACAGCAAAACTATACTAGTGGGGGAATCTCAACCTTGCTCTCTCAGAATTAGATAAATCCAAACACAAAATAAATAAGAAAGAAATTAGGGAGGTAAACAAATTGTTAGAAAAGGTAGGTGTGACAGATCTTTGGAAAAAATTGAATGGAGACAATAGGGAGTTTCCTTTTCTTTCTGCAGTTCGAGGAACTTATGCAAAAACTGACCATGTGTTAGGGTATAAATACCTCAAAACCAAATGCAGAAAGGCAGAAATAGTAAATGCATATTTTCAGATCATGATGCAATAAAAATCACATGGAATATAAGGCCAGGAGAAAATAGACAAAAAGTTAATCAGAAATTTAAAAAATCTAATCCTAAAGAATGAATGGTTGAAAGAGAAAATCAGACAAAAACAATAATTTCAGCCAGGAGAATAGCAATAATGAGACAATATATCAAATTTTGTGGGATATGGCCAAAGCAGTTATAAGGGCTAACTTTATATCTCTAGATGCTTACTTGCATAAAATAGAGAAAGAGAAGATCAACAAATTGGGCTTACTAGTAAAAAATTAGGAAAAGAACAAATTAAAAACCCTCAATTAAATACCAGATTGGAAATTCTGAAAATAAAAGGGGAGATTAATAAAATTGAAAATAAGAAAACTATGGAATTAATAAATAAAACTAAGAGTTGGTTTCATGAAAAAAACAACAAAATAGCTAAGCCTCTGGTTAATTTGATTAGAAAAAGGAAAGAAGAAAATCAAATTGTTAGTCTCAAAAATGATAAGGGAGAACTTGCCTCCAATGAAGAGGAAATAAGAGTAATAATTAGGACTTACTTTGCCCAACTTCATGCCAATAAATTTGATAATCAAAATGCAATGGAGAAATATCTACAAAAATGTAGACTGCCCAGGTTAACAGAAGAGGAAATAAATTATTTAAATTCCTCCATTTTAGAAAAAGAAATAGAAAAAGCTATTAATCAACTCCCTAAGAAAAAATCTCCAGGGCCAGATGGATTTATATGTGAATTCTACCAAACATTCAAAGAACAATTAATTCCAATACTATATGAACTATTTGAAATAATAGGGAAAGAATGCATACTACCAAATTCCTTCAATGATATAGATATGGTGCTGATAGCTAAACCAGGTAGAGTGAAAACAGAGAAGAAAAACTATAGACCAATTCCCCTAATGAATATTGATGCAAAAATTTTAAATAAGATATTAGCAATGAGATTACAGAAAGTCATCTCCAGGATAATACCTTATGATCAAGGGGGATTTATACCAGGAATGCAGGGCTGGTTCAATATTAGAAAAACCATCAGCATAAGCAATTATATTAATGGCCAAACTAACAAAAATCATATGATTATCTCCATAGATGCAGAAAAGCATTCAATGAAGTCCAACACCCATTCCTATTAAAAACACTAGAGAGTATAGGAATAAATGGGCTTTTTCTTAAAATGATTAGTAGTATCTACTTAAAATAATCAGAGAGCATCATATGTAATGAAGACAAAATAGAACCATTCCAAATAAGATTAGGAGTGAAACAAGTCTGTCCACTATCACCATTACTATTTAATATTGTATTAGAAATGTTAGCTTTGGCAGAAGGGGAAGAAAAAGAGATAAAAGGAATTAGAGTAGGTAATGAGGAAACCAAACTTCACTCTTTGCATATGACATGATGGTATACTTAGAGAACCCTAGAGACTCAACTAAAAAACTACTAGAAACAATTCACAACTTTAGCAAAGTTGCAGAATACAAAATAAATCCATATAAAGCATCAGCATTTCCATATATCACCAACAGAGTCCAGCAGCAACAGATAAAAAAAGAAATTCCATTCAGAATAACTCTTGACAGTATAAAATATTTGGGAATCTATCTGCCAAAGAAAAGTCAGGAACTACATGAACTAAACTACAAAACACTTTCCACACAAATAAAGTCAGACCTAATCAATTGGAAAACATGAAGTGCTCATGAGTAGGCTGAGCCGATATAATAAAAATGAAAATACTACCCAAACTAATTTACTTATTTAGTGCCATAACAATCAAATTCCCAAAAAATTATTTTACAGAACTAGAAAAAATAGTAGCAAAGTTCATTTGGAAGAAAAAAAGGTCAAGAATTTCAAGGGAATAAATTTTAAAAATGCCTGATGAATGGGGCCTTGCTGTATCAGATCTAAAACTATATTACAAAACAGCAGTGATTAAAACCATTTGGTACTTGCTAAGAAATAGAGTAGTTGATCAGTGGCATAGGAAAGGGTCACAGGACAAACTAGGCAGTATCTATAGCAATCTAGTGTTTGATAAACCCAAAGAACCCAGCTTTTGGGATAAGTACTCACTATTCAACAAAAACTGCTGGGAAAATTTGAAACTAGGAAGCAGGTAAAGAAAATGTTAGAAAAGTTAGAAAATGATAGAACTTTGGAGGAAATTAAATGGAGACAGAAAGGAGTTTACTTTTTCTCAGCAGTGCATGGAACTTATACAAAAATTGACCATGTGTTAAGACACAAAAAACTCAAAATTAATGAAAGAAGGCAGAAGTAGTAAATGTATATTTTTCAGATCATGATGGGATAAAAATCACAAAATACTCAATGACAATAGTAATCTAGTGTTTGATAAACCCAAGGACCCAAGTTCTGGGGATAAAAACTCAATATTTGACAAAAACTGCTGGGAAAACTGGAAACTACTATGGAAGAAACTAGGCATTGAGCCACACCTAACACCATATACCAAGATGAGGTCAAAATGGATTCATGATCTAGACATAAAGAATGATATTATAAACAAAGTAGAACAATGCAGGATGGCTTACCTCTCAGACCTGTGGAGGGGGAAGGAATTTGTGACCAAAGAACTAGAGATCATCATTAATTACAAAATAGATAAGTTTGACTTTATCAAGCTTAAAAGTTTTGTACAAACAAAATGATAGCAGACAAGATTAGAAGGGAAGCAATAAACTGGGAAAATATTTTACATTCAAAGACTCTGATAAAGGTCTCCTTTCTAAAATATATAGAGAATTGACTCAAATTTATAAGAATTCAAGCCATTCTCCAATTGATAAATGGTCAAAAGTTATGAACAGACAACTTTCAGATGAAGAAATTGAAACTATTTCTATTCACATGAAAAGGTGCTCCAAATCACTATTGATCAGAGAAATGCAAATTAAGACAACTCTGAGATACCACTACACACCTGTCAGATTGGCTAAGATGACAGGAAAAGATAATGACGAATGTTGGACGGGATGTGGAAAAATTTGGACACTAATATATTGTTGGTGGATTTGTGAGTGGATCCAACCATTCTGGAGAGCAATTTGGAACTATGCTCAAAAAGTTATCAAACTGTGCGTATCATTTGATGCAGTACTGTTTCTACTTGGTCTATATCCCAAAGGAGGGAAAGGGACCAAAATGTGCAAGAATGTTTGTGGCAGCCCTTTTTGTAGTGGCAAGAAACTGGAAACTGAAAGGATGCCCATCAATTGGAGAATGGCTTAATAAATTATAGTATATGTATTTCGTGGAATATTATTGTTCGGTAAGAAACGGCCAGCAGGACAATTTCAGAGAGACCTGGAGAGACTTGCATGAACTGATGCTGAGTGAAATCAGCACAACCAGGAGAACATTATACACAACAACAAGACTATATGATGATCAATTCTGATGGACATGGTTCTCTTCAACCATGATGGGATTCAAACAAGTTCCTCTTCCTCAGCAATGAAGATAGTCATATACATCCAGAGAGAGGCCTGAGGGAACTGAGTGTGAACCACAACACAGCATTCTAACGCTTTCTGTGAATATTTCCCTGCATTTTGTTTTCCTTCTTAGGTTTTTTTTTTTCTTTCTTTCTAAATCGGATGTTTCTTGTGCAGTAAGATAACTGTATAGATATGTATACATGTATTGGATTTGTCATATAATTTAACATATTTAGCATGTATTAGATTACCTGTCATCTAGGGGTGGGGGTGGGAGTAAGAAGAGGAAAAGCTTGAAGCAAAAAAAAAGTTTTGCAAAGGTCAATGTAGAAAAATCACTAATATGTTTTGTAAATAAAAAGCTTTAAAAAAAAAGAAACTTGGAAAGTAGTGTGGAAGTGGATAGAATTAGGGCTTGACCCACACCTAATACCACATACCAAGATGAGATCTAAATGGGTTCATGATTTAGATATAAATAGTGATATTATAGCAAATTAGAGGACCATAGGATAGTTTACCTCTCAGAACTGTGGAGATGGAACAAATTTATGTCCAAAGAAGAACTGGAAGTCTTAATTGAACACTAGATAGAAAATTTTGACTATATTAAGTTAAAAAAGTTTTTGTACAAACAAAACTAATGCAGACAAGATTAGGAGGGAAGCAATAAATTCAGGAAATCATCTTTACGTTTAATGGTTCTGATAAAGGCCTCATTTCTAAAATATATAGAGAATTGTCTCATAGGTATAAGAATTCAAGCCATTCTCCAATTGATAATTGGTCAAAGGATATGAACAGACAATTTTCAGATGATGAAATTAAAAACAATTCTACTCATGTGAAAAGGTTCTCCCAATCACTATTGATCAGAGAAATGCAAATTAAGACAACTCTGAGATACCATTACACACTTGTGCAGATTGGCTAAAATGACAGGTAAAGATAATGACGAATGTTAGAGGGTTATGTGGGAAAACTGGGATACTGATACATTGTTGGTGGAAATGTGACGGGATCCAAATATTCTGGAGAGCAATTTGAAACTATGCCCAAAAAGTTATATAACTGTACATATCCTTTGACCCAGCAGTGGTTCTATTGGGCTTATATCCCAAAGAGATCTTAAAGGAAGGAAAGGGACCCACATATGCAAGACTGTTTGTGGCAGCCCTTTGTGTAGTGGCTAGAAACTGGAAGCTGAATGGATGCCCATCAATTGGAAAATGGCTGAATACATTATCGTATATGGATGTTATAGAATATTATTTTTGTATAAGAAACAACCAGCAGGATGATTTCAGAGATGCCTGGAGAGACTTGCATGAACTGATGCTGAGCAAAATGAGCAGAACCAGGAGATTATTATCCATGGCAACAACAAGTTTATTTGATGATCAATTCTGATGGACATGGCTCTCTTCACCAATGAAATGCTTCAAACCAGTTCCAATTGGTCAGTGAAGAAGGCCATATACACCCAGAGAGAGGGATATGAAATGTGGACCACAACATAACATTTTCATGCTTTGTATTCATGTTTGCTTGCATTGTGTTTCCTTTTTCAGAATTTTTTTTCTTGTAGGCACGATTTTACTTGCACAGCAAGATAAGTGTGGAAATATGCATACATATAATCAATTTGTCAATTGTTTTAACATAAGTAACATGTAGTGGATTTACTGCCATCTAGGGGAGGGGTGGGGAGCAGGGGGGAAATTTGTAATGCAAAGCTTTGTAAGGGTCAGTGTTGAAGAATTACCCACACATATGTTGTGCAAATAAAAAGCTTTTTAAAAAAGAAAGAAAAGAATAGAATACAAATCCTGAGGTCACTAAGAGCAGGTTTTCTCTAGATGAAGCCCCAAAGTGTGATATGAATTGATCCCCATCTCATATGGATCTGAAAAAATTAAAAAGAATCTGAAAAAAGAACTAGAAGAAAAATGGGGAAAAGAAAAAAGAATTAAGCAAGAGGGTTTGAAATAGGAAACAGAAATTATCTGAAGAAAACTCCTCACAAAATTGACTTATTGAAATGAAAAAAGCATATAACCCCTTAAAATTGATTTGAGAAAATGGAAAAAGAAAACAATTGCCTGAAAAACAGAATTTGTGAAATGGAAAAAGAAAATAACTCCTCAAAGAACAGAATTGGTGAAATGGGAAAAAAAATCCATGGAACAAAACAATTCATTTAAAAATTCAATTGGCTGAATATAAAAGGAACTTAAAGAGATAACTGAATTCTTAGAATTGAACAAATGGAAACGAACGATGCAATGAGACATCAAGAATCAGTCAACAAAACCAAAAAAAAAAAAACCCAAAATAGAAGAAAATGTAAAATACCTACTTGGAAAAATAACTGTGCTGGAAAATAGATCTAGGATAGACAATCTAAAGACTATTACACTTCATGAAAAACAAGATAAAAAAGAATCTAGATATTATCTTTCAGTAAATCATCAAAGAAAAGTGCTCTTATATCCTAGAAGCAGAAGGCAAAACAGCCAATGAAAGAATGCACCAATACCTCCTGAAAGAGACTCCAAAATGAAAACCCCAAGGAATACCATGGCTAAATTTCATAACTGTCAGAAAAAGGAAAAAGTATTGCAAGTAGCCAGAAAGAAACAATTCAAATACAAAGGAGCCACAATCAGGATTATGCATTACCTTGCAGCTTACAAGTTAAAGGATCAAAGTGCCTGGAATCTGACATTTAAAAGGCAAAGGAACTTGGAATGCAGCCAAGAACAAACTATCTAGTTAAATTGAGCATTTTCTTTCAGGGAATAAGATGGACATTCAATGAAACTGGTGAACTTCATTTATTTCTGATGAAATGACCAGAGCTGAACAAAAATTTTGATCTCTAAATATTGAACTCAAGGGAAGCAGAATGAAGTAAAAAGGACAGAACTCTTGAGAACTATATCTCTCTTTTGTGCATACATAGAGCGTGGAGGTACAATTTGATTTAAGTGTGATCATATAGAAAAGAAACTAGAGGTAGAAAGCGGATAATACTCGGAAAAGGGTAATATGGAGGTAAAATGAGGGAAATTACATCTCACAAAGAGGCAAAAAAGATCTATTGTAATTGAGGGAAAGAATGGAGGGGGGTGAGCATTGTGTGACTCTTACTCTCATCAGATTTGGCTGAAAGAGAGAATAAATATTAGTCATATTTGTTTTTTTTATTATTAATACTTTTTATTTGCAAAACATATGTATGGGTAATTCCTAAACATTAACCCTTACAAAGCTTTCTTTTACAAATTTTCCTCCCCTACTCCCCACCCCTCCCCTAGATGGCAGGATATCCACTACATGATAATTATGTTAGAATACTTAAGAAATTGAATATATGTATAGTTATTGCCACACATCATTTTTTGTGCAGGAGAAATCATATCTACAAGAAAGAATAATCCGGTAAAGGAAATACAATGCAAGCAAACCTCAATAGAGAACATGAAAATGTTATGTTGTGGTCCACATTTCACATCCCTTTCTCTGGGTGTATATGGCTCTCTTCACCGAACAATTGGAACTGGTTTGAAGCATTTCATTGTTGAAGAGAGTCATGTCCATTAGAACTGATCCTCATATAGTATTGTTATTGCTGTGAATAATTATCTCCTGGTTCTGCTAACTTCACTGAGCATCAGTTCATGCAAGTCTCTCCAGGCCTCTCTGAAATCATCCTGCTGGTTGTTTCTTAGAAAGCAATAATATTCCATAACATTCATATACCATAATTTATTCAGCCACTCTCCAATTGATGGGCATCCATTCAGTTTCCAGTTTCTAGCCACTACAAAAAGAGCTGCCACAAACATCCTTGCACATGTGGGGCCCTTTCCTTCTTTTATGATTTCTTTGGGATATAAGCCCAATAGAAACACTGCTGGGTCAAAGGGTATGCATGGTTTGATAACTTTTTGAGCATAGCTCCAAATTGCTCTCCAGAATGGTTGGATCCATTCACATTCCACCAACAAAGTCATATTTGGTTTTACAGAGAAACTTGTCTCACCTTAAAATGAAGTGAGAGGGGAAAGGGAAAATGAAAGGGGAAAGCCAATAGAAGGGAAAACAGAAATGGTAGGGGAAAGTATAAGAAAGGGAGAGGGGCTCTAATGGGGCAGGGCTGTGTGAGAGAAGTAGTGGTCAAAAGCAAAATACTGGGAAGGAGGAAAAAAGAGAAAGGAAAGAGAAAAGAATAATTTGGGATAAATAAGATGATGAGAAATGCAGAATTAGTCTTTTTAACTAAGAATGGGAAAGGGATGAACTCTCTCATAAAATGGAAGCAGATAGAAGACTGGATTAAAAGCCAAAGTCCAACAATATGCTGGTTACAAGAATCACATTTAAAATAGAGTGATATATGCAGAGTAAAGTAAAAGGTTAGAGCAGATCAGGTGAAGTAAAAAAGCAAGGGTAGTAATCCTGATCTCAGATCAAACAAAAGCAAAAATAGATCTAATTAAAAGAAATAAAGAAAATTATATTTTACTAAAGGGTACCATAGGTAATGAAGTGATATCAGCACTAAACACTAATACACCCAAGTGGAATAGCATATAAATTCCTAAAGGAAAAGTTAAGAGCTCTGCAAGATGAAATGGACAGCAAAACAATATTAGTGGGGGAATCTCAGCCTTGCTTTCTTCAAATTAGATAAATCAAACCACAAAATAAATAAGAATAAAGTTAAGGAGGTAAACAGAATTCTAGAAAAGTCAGGTATGACAGTTCTTTGGAGAAAATTGAATGGAGATAAAAAGGAGTACACATTTTTCTTGACAGTTAATGAACCTACCCAAAAATTGAACATATATCAGAGCATAAAGACCTCAAAATCAAATGCAGAAAGGCAGAAACAGTAAATGCTTTTGTTTTCAGATCACAATGCAATAAAAATTACATCCAATAAAAAGCCACAGGAAAATTGACCAAAAATTAATTGAAACCTAAATAATATAATCCTAAAGAATGAATAGGTGAAACAGCAAACCATAGACACAATCAATAATTTCATCCCAGGGAATGACAATAATGAGGCATATCCAAATTTGTGGGATGAAACCAAAGTGGTAATAGGGGAAATTTTCTATCTCATATAATTTCTTGCATAAAATAGAGAAAAAGATCAATGTTTGGGCTTGCAACTAAAAAATGTTAAGGAAAAAAAAAACAAATTAAAAACCCCCAATTAAATACCTAATTTTTAATTCTAAAAATAAAAGGGGAGATTAATAAAATTGAAAATATAAAAAGATTGAATTAATAAATAAAACTGAGTTGGTTTGATGAAAAAACCAACAAAATAGATAAACCATTATTTAAATTGATTAGAAAAAGGAAAGAAGAAAATCAAATTGTTAGTTCGAAAAATGAAAAGGGAGAACTTTCCACCAATGAAGAGGAAATTAGAGCAATAATTAGGAGTTATTTTGCCCACCTTTATGTCAATAAATTTGATAACCTAAGTTAAATGAAAGAATACCTACAAAAATATAGATGGCCCAGATTAACAGAAGAGGAAATAAATTACTTAAATTGCCCCATTTTAGAAAAATAAAAAAGAACAAGTTACTAAATCAACTCCCTGAGAAAGAATCTCCAGGGGCAGGTGGATGTACACATGAATTCTACCAAACATTTAAAGAACAATTAACTCCAATACTGCACAAACTAGTTGAAAAAAAGAGGTAAATAACTGCTACCAAATTTCTTTTTTGACCAAATTTTTTTTTTTATTGTACTGATACTTAAACCAGGTAGGATGAAAACAAAGAATATTATACAACAATTTTCCTACTGAATATTATTGCAAAAATCTTAAATAAAATATTACCAAAAAGATTACAAAAAGTCATTCCCAGAATAATATACCATGACTAAGTAGGA
>JAJPUD010025223.1:0-17831 GCA_023553655.1 Myrmecobius fasciatus | reverse complement strand
CACACACACACACACACACACACACACACACACACACACACACACACGGAAAAAAGAGGAAGACCACTGTATTTTCAGTTTAGTAGCTAACCTTGAACTGGGTAAGTTCTTCCAAAGACTTCGATGATAGGACAATTGAAGAAATATTCACAGAACATGCTGGTATCAATGGTAGCAGACATGAGGACAATGCGTACTTCAGGATAAGCCTGTACTACATCTCTTAACACCACCAAAAGAAAGTCAGTCTGCAGAAATTGGAGAGATGGCAGAAAAAGAATGCATCACTAATTTTTAATACCCAAAACTAAGCTACTCTTCAATTAAGTCTCTCAGTATTTCTGTCCCTGGCCATATGTATTATTTCTTGAAAAAGTTATATAAAGATGTAAAACCAATGAACAATTTTTTCATGTCTTGCAAGTGACTTGTAACAAAATATATGGCAACATATTTCATCTCTGACCAACAGTATTTTCAAGGTTAGACAATTCTGTAACAATGTGGTATGGTGAATAGGATGTTATGATGAATGTATTATTTCATGTCTCCTGAAAAATGATTCAATTGCTTTATTTGGAATACTAAATAAAATGTGATTCAAGTCAAACAGATATGTTAAGTCAGGACACACCAAATAAGTTTATGAAGATAAAGAGGGCTAAGAAAATAATGGGTTAATCTTTCACTTTTAAGAATTCTTTCAAAATGTCTGCCTTTAAAAACACTCTGAGAAAGGTTAAGAATCCCTGAATCAAGTAAACAGGTAAAGTAACAGTAATTCTGAAAGAATGATTATGAAGAAAATTTATGATAAAACCATGCCAAATATTTCATGTAGACCAACATAGCTTACTTGAGATGTTTTAAAACTCCAAGGAAAACAGACAAAACACTATCAATATTGATTTTTCTGTGAGATCAATCAGGCTTATGCAAAAACTTATGAAATCCTGTGTCAACTCACTAAAACAATGCTCTTAGCCACACATTCTGTAAAATTTTTTGCCAAACATGGTATTTACCATAAGTAGAATGGCACAGCTTATGTGCAATGGATTAACAAAGATCTGGGTTCAAGTCATTCTTATGATATAAAATAGCTGGGCGAGCAGTTCAATTCAACCCCTTTTGCCTCAAATAAACTACCAGGATTTTTATTCTAAGGCATGGATGAATTGCAATATTTAAGAAGTTTCTATATGTAATAAAATCATGGGTCTTCTATGTATGACTTGATGATGACACTTAACTGTATTTGAGAATTACTTAAAATCAACCTTATTTTCAAGAAATGAAGATCTGTCACCAATGAATTATAATTCAAAAGAAGGTGGCTTATTACTGAACTACTTAGAAGAGATGAATCCATTATAGAGAATGAGATATCTTAAGACATTTCAATTTAGGAATTTATTTTACTTGACTATATTTGCTACAAAATATTAATGAAAATATTAATGTTTGCTATAAAAATAAAATTTAACTGAACAATAATATAGACTTTCCAGACAAAGGTCTAAATATATTCTAGTAACAACACTGGAACCATATAGTTTCCAGGGGATCCTATTTTGAAAGAGGCAATAATCATGAAAAGGTTTTTTTAATCAGCTTATTATTATTTCAATTATACTTTATAATTTATATCGAAGTAGAAAATGACTAAAACTTATAATGAAAAACTGCTTTTCTAAGTCTAAAATAATTTTTAAAATAACCAGCAATAAAATACTATCAACCATCAAAACTCATGATTAAATAACCTGTTGGGGAAAAAAAAAAAGCCACTCCTTTATGAAATGTCAAAGGCTAAAAGAATACTAGGTGTCTTGTTCAACAGGTCCAACAACCTCACATCAAGGACAAAATCCTTAGGACAATATGCACCTTTAGAAAATAAGGAAATTTGCTCCCCCATTTAGTAAACCATCACTTGTTTCTTTTGATAAAATTAAGAATGAGGGAAAAATCTCAACATTACTTACATTAATGTCTCTTTCATGGATTTCATCTACAATTACATGACTGATTCCACGAATGCCTGCTTCCAATTTCCTCAATAGTACACCTTGGGGGAAAAAAAAAAAATCTTAACAAACTGAGTTGTCCCTGATTAATATTTAAAAGCATACCAATGTGATCAATCACATGTTCAATCTCTAGCTCCAAAATAGCCTAGTTGAGTGACCCTAAGCAAGTCAATTAACCTAAGCATCTCAGTTTTCTTATTTAAAATATGGATACAGATATCATTTAGCTTATATGGCTGTTTTGAGGATCAAATAAGCAAATATGTGCAGTGCCCTACAAACAGTAAAGTACTATAAATATGCTAACTTATTTAACACCATAAGAAAAATTAGATATGCACTGACAATTTCAAATCCCGTGTCTCAACCAATATTATGATTAAGGGACAAAAAAGCCCCCAAAGATATTCAAGTGGCTGGAAAATGGTAGCAAAATTGAAATGAAAGCCTATATTGAAAAGTACTCAGAAAGCCCTATTTAGTCAGTTTCATTTTTATTTTCTCTAACTTAAGCATGTCCAATAAGTTTATTATATATCCTAGTAGAAAAAAAATCATTTAACAGAATGAGACTGGAAAACACCTTGGTTTATTCAACCTATAAGCTAAAAAAGAATGCCTACTCCAATATACATGACAAGTGGTGATCGAGCAAAGACTTGTGCAAAAAGACCCCAAGTTATACATAATCAAGTCAGCCCATCCCTGTTAATTCAAAATGATAGCAAGTTATCTGAATATATATTATAATATATATATATTTTTTTCCTTCTCAGATGAGTTCCAAACCAGGGTTCCCCAAATTACTATTTTAAACAGCTTTTAACACTGAAGAGTTTAAGATTTTGAAGAATCAAGAAGCCTTGATTTACTCTTGTCACTTGTTCCCTCACTTATGTGATTTTAGACAAGTAACACTTTACCTCTGAACCTCCCATCTGTAAAGAAATATGTGTTAAGTAGCACCTGCCTATAATTCTTGCTATGAAGAAAGACTGAGATTATGGAACACTTGGACTAGAAAATGGCCAGCTGGGGTCACACCAAGTCTGGTACTCATGTGGTCACCCCCTCCCTGTGGGAAGGAATGAAAGAGAATTTCATCAGACTCCCCAAAGATAGGTTGACAGATCCAAGCCAATCAGAAAAAGAACAAGACAAAAGATTTATGAAGGGCAACTGAATGTGCAGCCTGAGAGATTCAGTCTCAAAAAAGTGAGGGGAATGGATTAGATGACCTTTAAGGCCCCTTTCACCTGCAAATTACCATTCTAAGACACTGTTATCTATTTCTCTTAGGGACACACTACAAATTAACTATAAAACAATGACAAGACAAAGCCAAAGACTCTAAAGAGCCGGTACGAACCTACAGTACAGAACATAATACTGGCATGAGGTCGGGGAAGTACGGACTCAAATCGTACACTGTAGCCACAGCTTTTCCCAGGTTCTTCTCCTCTCTCATAAGAAACACGTTCTGCCACAGAAACTGCACTGATTCTCCTGGGCTGATGAGAAAAAGTAAAATGAAAATTAACTCATTCAATTACTTTGCTTCAACTGCTAAGTATTTCAGAATTATCAAAATTTGTTGCATGATACATTTTAAAAAAATGAGATCTAAGACAAGAGGAAAAACCCTTACGATGCAATGTAAAAATTATCTAGCATTAATCAAGGTACCTACTACTGGTTAATCCTGCCTTACTAAGTAAGAACACTGACCAAAATAGTATCAGGAGTCAAGATAAGAGTTATTCTCTCCTATACAATTTATCCAATTGTGCCAATGCCAAAAAAAATAAAATAAAATAAAATAAAACAAAACAAAACCCAAAAACAAAAACAAAAAAACCCACCAATGAAATATCTAAAAATATGCTCACAAGAACAAATTCAGAGGGGATGGCTAACATTAAGACTTAAGTTTTTTTTTTTTTAATTAATAATCTTTTATTTTCAAAATATATGCAAAGATAGCATTCAACTCCTTACAAAAACTTATGTACCAAATTTTTCTCTTTCCCTTCCCCCAACTCCTCTCCTAGACAAAGTAATCAGATTTATGTTAAACATGTACAATTTTTCTATACATATTTCCACATTTATCATGCTCACAAGAAAAACCAGATCAAAAAGGAAAACAAAAGAAAGCAAAATGCAAAAAAAAAGTGGAAATACTATGTTGTGATCCATATCAGTCCCCACAGTCCTCTTTCTGGATGCAGATGGCTCTTTCCATCACAAAGGACTTTAAAAAAAAAAAAAAGTATATAATAGAGATTTGTGATTTAATAAACAAATCCTCTTTGTTGAGTATAGAAATGCTCATACTGATGTTTGCCAAATACAGAAAAGCAATTTCCCCCCTAAAGATCTACATGTCTCACTACTTTCAATTAAATGAGTCAACATGATATGGCTTTTCCGAAAATTAGTTCTGAAAAATAATCTCAATGTACTTACACTACTTTAAATGACATCAGGAATCACTTCTTGTTGCTATGTACTAGGAGGGACAGAGGTACACTGGAGTTATTTGGAATGACCAGGATGGTAAAGTGTCTGGATAGCACATGAAGAATGTATAAATGTATAAAGAATGTATAAAGAATGTAAGGAACTTTCTTTGTTCAGAAGAGGTAGGTAGGTAGTTTTTGTGCAATCCTCAAATACCTATTTATTTTATTATTCCAGGGATCAAAAGTAAAACTCATAAATGAAATATACAAATTCTAACTGAATATCAGGACAAAATTGTCCAAACTGAAAAGGACTGCCTCATCACTAGAAATACCCAAAAAGGATGAGTGATTCTGAATTTGGATTCTTTCCCCTAAAGTTTTATTTCATATTTTTGTTTGTCCATATGTAATGTAAACTTGGGGAATGAGTAACTAAAAAATGCTTTTTGAATTGGAAAGGAATGAGTCCCCTCAAGAGTCAATTTAGATCTTTCCAGATGAAGCATTTCCTATTTCACCCTGATAAAAGTAATGATATTCTTATTTCTTATAGCCTGGGGCTTTCTTTTCTTTGGCTTTGGAGTTATTTTTACCTCCCTTGCACCAATTATTTGTTTGCTACCCATTGGAATTTATAAATTCTTTGGACAAAGTAACTGGAAATAGAGATAAGTGGCACAAGCTTTGTCCTCAAAAGTCCTGAAATAGAAGACCTTTAAAATTCATAGGACAAAAGTACTTCCAAAAAATTAGTAGTAATACCAATGTGAAAGCAATTAATAAGACCTAAACCACATTACAAGAGACTCAGTCAGCATTTAGGCTTGCTTGGCATTGGGGGGAGGAAGGAAATTCTCTCTCTCCCTTAGTTGGGGGTTGGTTTCAAACTGAACTTTGTTTTTAATCCTAAAAGGATTTTTTATATTCAAACAGGATCCAAGACTCATATGCAGAAACTGAGTCCACTTCTGCACAGGGATGTTCATTCATGTAAACATGAGACACTATCCTTAAATTTAGATTTTAATACAGACATGCCACTTGGCTTAACTTACCTGAGTCACTACTATATTACACTCAGCTGCTCGGTTGTTTTGAATACATTCATCCAGAATATACTGAGGAACCTGTGTAGTTTTACCACATCCAGTGGCACCACGAATAATGACAACTGAATTTTGATGGATAGCCCTCAAGATTTCATTCTCAAACTTCTTAACAGGCAGCATCTCTCTCTCCTGAAGGATCTAAAGGGGAAAAGAGGAGAAAGGTCTGAATAATCTTTTATCCTTGTTTTTAAACCAACACTTGCCATTTCACTAATAAAAGTCTCCTTCTGCAATGATGAAGAAAAGAACTTACTACCTAGTGCAATTAAAGTTCCCCAAAGGGGAAGAATTCCAGAGTTAGAATGCAGTAACTTCCCAAGATGCTCTATAATACAGAAGAAAGCACACTACCTATGTTTAAGGAAATTCTAAAGCCCCAATCACCACATTTTCTAAATATACTTGTAGACTTACTGCCTGTAAATCATGATCCTGTTCCAACTGGTACATGAGTTCATTCTTCAGGTCCATGCTTATTTGCTCAGGAGTGGCCTGGATAATACAATGAAGGTACTGGTCACAAATGGCAATTAATAACTTCACTAGAGGGTTTTACACAAAAAAATTTTCTATTTAAGTTTCAATGAAAACATGGACTTCAATAAAGTTTATTTTCTAATATCATGCTGTACTCACATAAGCCAAAGGACCTTCATCTATGTTGCTACTGGTCCATGGATTCCAGTTAGACTGAGGAGGTGACCAGGGAACAACTCCAACTTGATTCTGTCGCTGTGATGGTTCAAAAGTGGCTAATTTGCCAATATTGAGTACAACTGGAAAATTAGGATCTTCAGGCTATGGGTTTAGAAAAATAAGTCATGTTATGCATATATGGTAGTTCATCTGACTACAGCAAAGCACAAAGTACTCATACTTACTGGGGGCTGGATTTCTAGGCACAACTCCTGAACAACATTTTGTAGCTGATGTTCTAAGTCTTGAGATAGGTTTACTGTGTAAGGTTCCACCTGCGAAAATACATTACAATGACCAAGAACTCCAAAGTTCACAGATGAAAGATCTGTTTATAAAATACTTCACTAAGATAATTTATTCAACAAGTATTCATACTCAGAGCCATCCCTTGTATGTATGAAGCATTTATTAATATTCTTGTGGCAATTGGAAGGGCCAATTTTATTCCTTGGAACAGTTCCAACAAAATTGTTGGCTCTTTTATCAATTCCCAAGAAGAAAAAAAGGGAAAATCTGATACCTGAAAGATCACATATGTGGATCTGGAAGGGTGTTTAGAATCTTCTATTCCAAACCCTTCATTTTATGGATGAAGAAACTAAGGCCCAGAGATGTTAAGTGACTTATTTAAGATCACAAATAAGCAATAACCACAGCAGGATTTGATTATAAAAACAACTTTCTACTACATTACATTCTTAAATAGAAAAGACCCATTCTTTTTTCTCTGCATTACTCACTGTCTCTCCTTCCTTCTTCTTTGTTAGTCCAGAATAAGCTTCAACTACCCCAAGATGGTAGAGCTGCCTGACGAGGGACAGTGCACAAGACTGGGCTGCCAGCTTTTTATTGGAACCATGTTCACGTGCAAAAATTCCTGTAACATAACAGTATGCTTTAAGATCCACAAAGATACTGTTCTTGACTCAACAGGCTTCTTCCCAACTAAATAGTATCTACTATCTTCAGAAGCACCATTTAGACAGTATTACAAAGCACATAACACAGGAAGGACTTCTCCTGTGCTAATTAGTTAACCAAAACTTGTCAGATAATTTCACAATATAGTATCAATCTGAGATATAAAACATAATTTATATAAGCAACCTGTTTCTCTATTTCAAATCACTACTATGACAACATAAGGTATTAAAGGAAATAACAACATAAAACTTAAGACACTTAATGGCCAGATCACTTCAATTAACTCTGGTAATCAAGATAGTGACAAGTATCAAATCAAGTACAAGGGCACTGCTACATAAATTTTTTTTCAAGATAGAAAAGATTATACAACACTTTTCAAAAGCCATTCCAATATTTTATCCTATCAAGAATTCTTCCGTTTAAATAATAAAAGCTCAATTTAAAAAAATCATCATTTTGATAGGAGCCTCAGAAGTTTACACAGTCAAACTCCCTCAGATGAGGAGATGAGAAAAAAGTTTTGGAGAGATTAAAAGACTTACACAGTCATACTACTATTAGAATTAGAACATGGACCACTTAACTCCCAATCCAGTACTCCTTTTCATTTTACAACTCTCATTCATGTAATGATTTAAGATTTTAGAAGAGAATTTCTTCAAAATAACCTGAAGGGGAAGTAAACACAAGTATATCTAGATTACAAATGAAACTGAGGCTCAAAAAAGTTAAATGACTTGCCCATGGTCACAAAAACTAGTAAATGTGATAAAAGGCATTCCTTAAGATCTGTCTGCATATTCAGCATAAGTACAATAACCACATTAGCAATTTTTCTCAAGCAACTCTAAATGATTTGATGTTTGTTCCAAAGATCTAAATGCTTATTTTTCTTTATGGCTTTCCTCTGAAGCTTAAATTATGTCACACCAGTATCAATAGGTAAGGACAACTAGAAATATTACAATTATCTCAAAGTTGACCCAGAAAAGGTACTTGTGATAGAGGGGTCCACTCATAACTGATCTTAGCACCTTGCTTACCTTTACTCTCCCCAGACTGCTAACTCAGTCATTTCTTGTCCACCATCATCGTTAATCCTTTATTCTGAATTTTAAGAAATGAAACAGACTTAAGAGATAATTCAGCTCAACTCTGATTCCATAGATGAAGGATTGCCTACGAAGATTAAACACCCATCATCCAAGGTCGTAGCTGGTTAGTGACAGAGCCAGAACCTTGAGCCTAAAAGCTAGGTTTGTGTGGTTTTATTTTACTTTTCCTTGAACTAAATGTGGGTTAAGTATGAACATGGAACCAATTTGTTCAATTTCATTTGAACTGAGACTACACAAAGTTTCAGTAAACCCTATAAAACTTAATGTCACCTGAAAACTTATCTTTTCTGAGCTCTCAAATTGAAATAAAAATTTATTTGGGGTAGAACATCATTAGCTTTCAAATGAAAGAGGAATTAATTGGCATGAACGGTTTAACTTGACAAATGAGTACAAAAATTCTGCAATTTTTAATAGGAAAAGGAAAAAAATCCAAAGAGGGAAAGATACCAACACCAAGAAATATATCAAATAAAGATCTGTCTTGGGGTCAGGTTTTTTGGGGAATTTTTTTTTTTTTTAAAGTTACTACATGGAGCAGCTAGATGGTGCAGTAGATGGCCCTGAAGTCAGAAGGACCTGAGTTCAAATCTGGCCTCAGACACTTAACACTTCCTAGCTGTGTGACCTTGGGCAAGTTACTTAACCCCAATTGCCTCAGGGGAAAAAAAAAGTTACATCAACACTATCATAAAGTTATTTTTGACATAAGTGTAACATGGACAAAATTAGGAAGATACAGAAACTGTTATGATTATCAAATCCTATTAATATATAATGTGCTCAAGAATGGTCTAGTCATATCTGAGTTATTAGTGCTCTATACCTATAATCTCTAAAAGCAGCGGGAA
The DNA here is from genome assembly GCA_023553655.1 of Myrmecobius fasciatus. Taxonomy (NCBI): domain Eukaryota; kingdom Metazoa; phylum Chordata; class Mammalia; order Dasyuromorphia; family Myrmecobiidae; genus Myrmecobius; species Myrmecobius fasciatus. Next base: position 8,626 of record JAJPUD010025223.1, on the reverse strand, counting down.
AAGGAGTTTTTACTTTTGCCCAGGTATTTCACAAATTCAGTCTTGCCCATTTGGTAAAATCTGATGCCTTATTTCTTTAAAAGCAGTTTATATCTATCATTCTTGATATTTGTCATCAGTACTGGCAAACCCTCTCATCATTTAGCCTAAGCAAACTAATGAATCAGTAGCTAGTTATACTTAATAGTTGATTCTCTCTACAAATCCTGTCAAGTGATCCCCCCTTTTTTTGGTCAGCCCATAAAGAGAAAATTGTTAAATTACAGAAACTCTTAGACTAAAGGAGATCTTTCTTCAATGTCATAAATAACACTGCATTTTGTTTCATCTAAGGTCATTCCTCTCAAAAATTTTGCCTCTTTCCCTTTGCTATTAGAGAATATTCTGCACCATATTTAGTAATCTCTTCAATTCTTTTCTAGATTCAATTGATTCAATATATCTAAGCAATAAAAAAGTGACTGTTCAGAGAGACTACATAGTAAGTATAAACTTGGATTTTTCCTTTCACAGTGAAAGATTAGCAGATATGAAAATCTGCCAACAGTGTCATCACTCTTTCACTCCACTGATATACTACATAAATGATATACTCATGGTTATTCCAACATACAATGAGGTTTTTACTCTCTGAATTTCTGTAATAAATACATTGCTACAGCATGCTCCTATGATGACTTAAAAGTCAGCAGAACTGAGTCTGAGCCCTTCCTAATACAGCCTAGTTTTGTGACCACAGGAAAGTCTCTAAACTTCTCAGAGCCTCAATTTCCTCACCTATAAAGTAAGGATACTTAACACTTGCAATACTTACCTCATAGGATTTTTTCAAATACCAAATGAAATAATCTATGTTAAGTAGTTTGTAAACCTTAAAGCAATACAGGAATGCCAGCTATTTTTAACTGTAACCGTAAAAGAGCACTTACTTCTGCCCAGTTGCTTGACATAAATGGTCATTTCTGCAATAAAGCTCCTGTAACAACACATACACAAACAAGGTTAGGGATTCCACTGCTAATAAAGACTGAACCCAGGGTTCCCCAAACAGCCAGGCTTTCCAACTGCTTAGGCAAATCTTGGCAAAACCCCACTGTGAACAAATTTACTCCTGTTCAACCCTAGAACAAATTATGTGCATTAGCCTCAAATTACAACACAGTATGAGACAACTGTAGTCTATATGAAGAACCAATTGTTCTTGAAAAGAAATAAATCTGGGTTTTGGTTCTGTTTATTTACTCCAATCTCAAAGAAAAGAGTGAACAGCCAGCATGGCTTCAGCACAAAAAAGCTTTCCACATGGCCTGGGACTAAAGAATAAAAGCAGGCTGACAATTCTTCTGCTAATGTAGACTGTGGTTCTTTCAACAAGATTCCTCTGTATGATACAGCCTACTATTGACTGTAGCAGTGACCTGTTTAGAGACAAAACACATACTCGAGCACGCGCGCACACACACCCACACAGAGGTTGCACATCAGTGGCTCCAGAGAGACACGATTCTGGGATCTGCCTGCAGTTGGAAGTAGCCCTTGATAGCACACAAAGCACCAGTAATATTCCACTAATTTAGTGTCCTGGAGAATAAAAATAAAAACCAGTTTCTAGAAACTGTATCTGAACTTGCTAAGGAATTATAGGGCATCAATCGAGGGTTTAAAGAAGCTGCCCTCTGAAAACTTTTCTGGCACTTTTCCTAGTCAGGTGGGACCTAAGCCTTGACTTTGTGCTGTGAATAAAACAGGTTTCATGAGGCTTTAAAACCAATGTTAGACTCCTTCCTGTACCACTTGTGAACTGACCTTCAGGCACAGCGGCTTCATGGGTCAAAGGCCACTGGCTCTCAGGGGCACAACATCCACCCTTTCATTAATGACACCGATGCCAGTATGTTTCTCAGCCAGGCTTATAGTCAGCACTCAATCTCATTCTCCTCCACCTAGGGGGAACAGCGACACCAGAAATCAGTTTACAATAGTCTCCCATGTGATTGCTTAGTACGGCCTAAGCAGCAGCACATGTGTGATTAACACAGACCTCTGGTGTTGCTGTCTGCTATGCTTTTGGTATAGGACATAAAGAGTCATGCCCATGATTGTTAGTGGATCCCCCAAATTGTTTATGTTTCCCATTTGCTGCCTCCAATTCTTAAATTCACATTCTTTGTATCAGAAGTCACTTATAAAATATTATGAAACCATATTGACAATAATGAGCTTCAGTCACATTTGTATACCTTCTATTAAAGCCATCAAGTGCTAAGCTCATTCAGTTGATGCAAAAACTAAATATTCTTTCTCCTCCATGGAGGAGAACCAAATCATTAAGAATGAAGATTCACTTCTTTCCTTTTTACATACCTTCTATTCCAACATTATTTTAATCTTCTGATACCAGAAAGAAAATGTTTTGAAATTTCTTAGGATTTAACAAAACAGTTGGGGGGAGCCATGCTTTCAACATAGCATTTAGACATTTTTTATTCAGAAATTTATTTCAATTTTTCTTTTGGGGTTGCAATATGCATTCCAGGAGTCATACCCCATAAATTTAATTTCCCTTGCCTTTTTCAAGGAAAATCTTTTAATGTACAAATTTTGAAAAATTTGAAAGACAGCCAGATATTACTAGATATGCCAGAGTGTATTTTCATCACAACCTCCCCACTTTCCACAATATGCTGCTCCCCATAAGAGTCTAATCCATACGAGCCTTCCTGGGAGTAATAATTAATACACCCTGGAATGCTCTCTGGAAGAACAGCAAGCAGGCTGAGAAACATACTGTCACCACCACAACCACCTCCCCCTTACATTCAACATTATAACAATACTGCCACACACAGGAGGTCTAGAGCATAGATGACTTTAACATAACCTTAACCACAAGGCTTCACCAAATCTAGCTTTCATAGTTACAAATCTGATAATCAGCAATATAATTTTGAAAAGTATTCAATGTCATTATCAAGACTACTGAGGAAGCTGCCTCTAAAATCCTCATGAAAACAGCCCAGCAACCAACAGACAAAACCATAAGCCCCTACATATGCCAATTAAACACAGATGCAAAAACAAGGCTTTCCTTAATCACCTTTCAAACAAAGGTCTCAATTTTCAACAGGGATCTTTAAGAGGACTGGCCACTTTGAAAGTGGAAAATGTTTAAGTGCCATTTGGTTGCACATCCAGGTGCAATCTAACCTATGTTTGGGAAACCTAAAAAGTTAAAAGAAAAAAACAATGGAAATACCACTTTAAAGATCACCTCTGACCATCTAAAATGGCCAGGCTGTGATGAAGGTCAGTGGAAACCAACAATACAGGAATTATCTTCATAAATCTTTTAAGTCAACCAGGACCAAACCATTCAGATCCACCAACTTTACCTCTAATCCCCCAAATCAGCATCTTTAGGGTCTGACATCACAGACATCATTTCTGCTGAGAAATGGACTTCCATCACATCTAAAGTCATGTTTTCCAAATGCCGACATGACAACTTGAACATTAAAGACCAATGGAAATTCTTGTACTAAGTAAATTATCTTATCAAATGTCACCTTTGCTGATCCAGGAACCAAACCAGCCAAACATGTACACAAAATGGACTTCAACAATATTATCCCTAAACTTAATTCTAACTTACTATAAAAAGGAAAAGAGCGAAACAAGCAAACCTGTTGTGATCAGGACCCACTTGGGTGTATTTATATTCTCCCTGGACTTTCTCCTTTTGGAAAAATTGGTTCAGCCGAGCCTTAGCATTTTCCAAGGTCCAGTTTCCATGAAGACCAGCATTTAAATCCACTTCTTCTGATTCTAGAGTCTAAAGATTAAGACAATCATTGCAATTATAAATGGTCCCTGTTATTAGCTATGTTGTCCAAGTTTATATTCAACATTCTGAATAGTTTACTACTGTTCAAACTGAAAGTTTATAACACTTTTGATGGTATACAAGTTTTAATCTGGCTCTAATATACTGTTAATGTCATATAGTAATATATCTAAAGTTTTAAAAAATAATCACAAAAAAAATTTTTTTCAACATTTTAGTTTAGCAGTTAATTATACCTTCAAAGATATTTACATTAAAAGAGTAGCAAGTCTTTAAAAGGTAATTTTTAGACTAGTTAGCACTATTACTGTCTATTACCAGATTATATATTTTTACTAATTTTTTTGAGATAATTCCAGGTTTCTAATGCACTTCCATAGGACTTATCAACGAATTATAATCTAGTTGGAATCTACAATGGTATGGAGAATACAAATGAAATCAGTTCTTCTGTGCGTAATTCTATTTGAATGCATATTTAGTACATCAAGTGATTCCTCAAAATGCTATTTAAAGGAATTATCTATTTAATCTCTGAATATCATTAATTCTTAGCTAAGACCACGAATAAATAATTTAAAGAGAAAGCACAGAAGCAGGCCTACCGCTTGTGCTTCTTGCTCCTCCTTTCTGGAGTAGTAATCCTTTAAGTTGGCTCCACGATCCCACGTTCCACCTGGACCACTACCAGGACCATAACCAGAGCTCCCAAGTCCAGAACTTGGGGTACCATCTGTAAGGAAAGAAACAGATTACTTTTCAGATAGTTGAAAAATACGTAGTTTTTTGAATTGTGGCATAAAACGGGAAAAAAAAGCAATTAAATGGTGAAGGAATCTCACTGAAGCTGTGTCATGTATTTGGAAGGTGGGAAAAGTAAAGAAAAGGCAAAGTAGAAATCACTGAACTTTTAGAATTTGCAACAGATTTTTCCCACAAACGGTAAAGAATTTTCTGAGCTCTTGGGCCTCCAGGAATTAAAAGTGTAGAACCATAGGTACCTTCAAACCAAATGGCATTTCATGCTTTATCTGAAAAAACCAGCAGCAAGAGATGATGCTAACTAAAGAAATATATATATTTAAGAAGTTATGTCAATGTGCAACAAGCAAAAAAAATGCTATCTTCCTGGAGCATGTTATGAAGGATAAGCTAGAAAGCCTCTTTAGAACTGTCATACTTACAATTACCTAATTGTAGGAAATCAGAGGGATTAATCAGATTTTAAAGAAGCTAGAAAAATAACTGAAGGGAAAAAAGAAAAATGTTAAAGACTTAACAGATGCTTTAATTACTACATCCAATTAAAGTATGGAGTTTCAAAAGATCAAGATGAAGCAGATGTAAGATAGTGATGAGTTGATAAAGACTGTATCTGGAAATGGAATTTGGACTTTTGGTCCATGAACTGAGATAGAAAATGACAGGATCTTTGCCAACAATGAAAAGCACCTGACAAAGGTCAGAAGACAGACATTTTCCTGGTTTATCTAGATGATCTAATTAAAGAGACCTTCAAAATGGAGAGAGAAGGAAGAAAATCACCATGCCAGACACCAGAGTATTGGGTGTAACAAAGGAAAAAGTACTTGTAGAGAAAAGCAGCAATTCAAAGGTGATTATAATGTAAGAGGGGAAGAAATGGTCTCAGGAACATTAGAGGTATCCCCAAAGTTTTAACTTCAATAAGACTTTGGAGATAACTTGCATATAAGTAAATAAACAACTTGAGATGATTTCAAAGAGGTAAATTTCCACATCCCATTTGTTGTGGAAAAATTAGTGTTCAAAACTTAAAAAATGAGTTCAACACTCAGTGAATCAACAGGAAAACAAAAAAAGCTACAGCCATTTTAAGATGTACCCCATAGGCACTGTATTTAGAATCTCAGTATAATTCTTATCAGATCACATCTGAGATACTATGTTAATTAAGCACTGAAAACATGATAAGCATTGAGTTCAAGATGCCATATAAGTATGAAAGAACAATGACAGATTTAGGAATATGTGAAGAGAATGACTGGGGTAGTAATAGAACTGGAGACTTCAGAATTTTTTGAAAAAACTGGGGAAGACTTTTCCTGGAGAATTTAAATTTACCTCTTAAATATCTGAAAGGGGAAGAGGTAGGGAGATCATATGAACCTGGGATTCAGTTATGTTATTTTTTGCCTCAAGGTATTATAGGATTAATAAGGTAAACATTATATATGGAAAAACATTTACTAGTGCCTACTATATTGCCAGATATTGTGTTAAATTCTGAGGATTAAAAAAAAGGAGGCAAAAAATAGTTCTGTTGTCAAGGAGTTCACAATCTAATTGGGAAAGATGACAAAAAAAATTCATACAAACAAGCTATATACAGAACAAATAGGGGTGGTACTAGAATCAAGACCTGCATGGCTTCCTATAAAAGATGGGATTTTAGATGAGACTTGAAATAGTGGAAATAGGGACAATCAAAAAAAAAAAAAAAAAGACAAAAACAAATTCCAGCAACTAAGAGATGAAGTGCCTTGCTCATGGAATAGCAAAGAGGTACCATTGGACTGAAAACTACATGTTGGGTAAAGACGTAAGAAGATTAGAAAAGTAGGGTCAAGTTCTGAAGATTTTATGTTTGATTTGAGGGGCAACAGGGAGGTACTGAAGTTTACAGAGTATGGTTGAACCTGCAATGTAGGAAAATCACTTTGATGGTTGAATGGAAGATGGAGACTAGATTGTTGACAAACTTGAGGCAAGCAGTTCTACCAGCAGGCTACTACAGTAGTCCAGGTGTAAAGTGATGAGTATGTACCCGGTAGGTAGAAGTGTTAGAGAAGAGAATATATCCAAGAAATAATTGAAAAAGAGAAAAGTTGTAAAAGTGATAGTGACAGATCTTGGCAAAAGACTGAATATGGGGATGAGAAAAAGAAAAGATTCAGATTACAAGCATGAGGAACTGACTAGGAGGATAGAGTTGTCCTATATAGGAAGGCAGGAGGTAGGTAGGTCTAAGGTGGGAAAGATGATTAAGTTCTGGTTAAATTCAATCTGAACAGATTGAATTTAAGATGTCTACTGAACATCCAATTCAAGATACCTTGGAGATCTAAGATTGGAAGCTAGCAGAAAGGTTGGGGGAGGATAAGTAGATTTGAAGATAAAGAGATGGCAATTAAATCCACAGGAGTTAATCAGATCAACATTATACAATAATTAAGAGTTCTTCAAAAGTGACTTTGTTTTGGAATTGATGGGTTTCCAATTCAGTAGGAACTTTCTAAATGGGAGAACAGATGTCCATTTGGTGAAGACTATTGAAATGAGAATTTGGGCTGGTCTAATCAATCTTTAAGGTCCTTTCCACCTCATTCAGTGATCTATTAAATTACTAAGTACTAAATATCATACTAGGCATGATATCCTTAATTCACTATCTTAAAACACAACTGTATCCTATCTATTATCTTTTTAAATAATAGAAATATGTTGAGAAAAATTCCTCAATAAAGGAAGATACATACACACAAATTTATGACCCTTACCTGCTTGGAGAGCCAGATGAGGAGGAAGAGGTCCTCCCAAAGTAGTTGGTAAATTTCCACCACCACCCTCTGCCGAATCAGTTGTATCAGTAACAGGGGGTGCTATCTGCAGAAGAAAAAGCTACAAATTTAAGTGTCTTTAATTTCAAAAGAATAGCCATTCCTTTTAAATCCTGGCTTAGAAGATTCTTGTGATTAATTTTTATGACAAATTTTAAGTTTTCCTCGTATTTACTATAAATAATGCTAAATATGTACAGTATCTCGAAGACTAAAATTCTGGATACTCCTGCTTCCCTCAACTTGGTTAGCAACTCCTACAAAATAAGTGAGGGGAGAAGAGGAGAAATCAGTTGAGATAATCTATTGTATAATTTGAAGTACTACTTTGATGTCACTGACAGAACCAAATCCACTTCCTAATAAGATTTCAAAATATAAAATGTCTTTTGATCACTATCTTGTATTCAAGCTCTAAGTGGTATAGCGAAAGATTAATGGATTAGTAATATGAGGAAAGGACTAGAAAAGAGAAAGAACAATTAGGAGGTTATTATAATAACTAGTCCAGGCAAGGGGAGATAAGGGTCAGAATTAGGCGATATTACAGTAAAGGAAAGATACAGCAAATACAGAATAGATAGAATCTATTTGGGGGGGGAGTTAAGAATAAAAAATGCTGCCAAAATTTCTATTCTCGATGACTGGAAGAATAGTGGTATCACATAGAGAAATAGAAAGCTAGGAAGAAGGTTGTGTTTGGGAGGATAATGGTGACATAATTATATTAATAAAGCTGGAGAAAGGTTATATTTACGAAAGTATCAGCAAAAAAGAAACAGATTACAAGAATGGAACAAATGCTTATTTCCAACCACATTAGGGATAACAGGTATACAGAAAACTCCCCAAAAGCTATAAAAGATTACTAATCTGTTCATAATAAAAATGTTTTTATTAATTTATTATTTTCATTTTGAAGCTCTTGATAAATATTATTTTGACAACTTGTAAAACATAAGAGAAATTCAGGAATTTCCTCAAGATTACAAAGCAAGTAAAAAGTGAAGCAGAACAAAACTCAAAACTTTTGAGACCTAGTTCAAGCCTTTGCTGCTGTTTGTAACAATGCTAAAATATCTGAAGGAAAAATTTAAATCCCCAAAAGTAGACAAAATGAATATCCTAGAGTTTCCACCACGTAATTTGGGAAATGGCAATTTTATACTTACTCCAATAGCTG
>JAJPUD010025222.1:3907-17831 GCA_023553655.1 Myrmecobius fasciatus | reverse complement strand
TGTTAATATCAGGTAATTTTAGATGAAGGGGAAATGAATAGATATGGAGGGCAAGTTGAAAGAAAAGAGTTAAAGATCACATGGAAGTTGCCATCATAAGTTACTGGGCAGGATATTGATGTCCCTAAAAGAAATAGCAAGTTTTGGAGAAGGAGAAACCTTGGATGGGCTGGTAATTAGCCTTCTCTTGGGCAGACTGAGTTTGAGAAAGAGAAAGTGCATCCAGGCCTTCTCTAAACCTACATTTCCTTGTTCCATCCTTGGTAACTAAAGTGTCATTTGTTCTTTTTCTCTGCCAGTGGCACAAGTACTTATATCTCTGTAGGCGAGGGAAGAATAGGATGCAAGGAGGTCCCACCTTCTTCCAGTTAGGCACAAACTTAGGAAATGAGATGTGAGAGACTGAAAAAAGAACTCAACCTAGAGTCCCAGAGCTTGAGTTCAAATCCTGCCTCCAATCCTTATGAGCTGTATGACCTTTTTGGGCAAACACCTTGGTCCTCCAGCTCCTCATCTATAAATGAAGGGATTGGAGCAGATGGCTTCTATTACCTTTTCTGGGTGTAAATGAATGACCCCATGAGCTGACCTTTTAAGTAAATATTCTTTCCATTTCTAAGATATTATGCCAGGTTAACCTGTGCTAGCAGGTCAATTTAACCCTGCTTCTGAAACAAGCATTTATTAAGCACCTAATATGTACAAGGCATTATGCTTTACAAATATAAATCATTTGATCCTCTTAACAATGGAGGTGATGGGTGCTATTAGGATCCCCATTTTGAAGTTGAGGAAACAGAGGCAGCTAAAAGTTAAGTGACTTGCCCAGAGTCACATACTCAGGAAGTGTCTATAGCTAGATTTGAACTCAGCTCTTCCCAACTCTCTGTTCTCCTGGTCAGAGCTGCACTGTCTATGTGATCCTGAACAAGTCACTTAACTTGCCAGGTTCATCCCTGCCTCTTTCACCCCAAGAAATATCCCTCTACTCGGCATAATGCTGTAGCCTGGGATCCTAGAATGGTCCTAGAAGAGACCTTAAGGATCATCTATTTCTCTGGCCTTATTTTAGAAATAAGAAAAGGGCCTTTCAAAGGGAAAGTGATTTGGCTGCAGCCCCAGAGTAAGACAGGAGCAGATCTGGAGGCAGAGCCAGCCCAGAGCTCTCCCTTTCCCATGAGCACCCTCCCACTGAGAAGGGCGCCTTAGTTCCCTGTCACCAAACTACAGCTCTGACTCCTATTCCCGTCCACATTCTGATCTTCCTGGTCCCAACCACATGAGCTGAGCCTTGAAAGACAGTAAGCCTTCAGATGGGGCCTCTAAGGTACACCATAGCACCCAGAGTGCTGGGCCAGAAGTCAGATGCATCATTTTCAATTCTGTCTCTGAGCTCTGTCACCCTGGGCATGTCACTTGACCTTGTTTGCCTCAGTTCCCCATCTGTAAAATGCAATGGAGAAAGAAATGGCAAATTGCTCCATTATCTTTGCCAAATCTGGAGTCATAAAGAGCCAAAAAGGATAAAAAACTGAATCCCAGCAAAAGATTCAGAAAGATAAAGCAAGCTGTGCTTCTGCTTGAACTTAGTGAAGCCATGGAAATGGGATGGGAAATGTAAGTTTTGGGGGAACAGCTAATGATCAAGTTCGTCTAAAATGAGAAGTGTATAAAGGAAAAGAAAAAAACATAAGAAGCCAAAAGTAGAGCAGATTAATTAATTAATAGAAATTTCCCTCTCACCCATTGGGAAAAAAGAAAAGAAAATTTCTTGGAACAAATATGTAGTTAAGCAAAACAGTCCCTCCATTGTTTTACACAAATGTTTATGTATACACACACACACACACCCACACACAGAGCTCTCATTCTGCATGTCTCTCCTAATAAAATATAAACTCCTTGAGGTCTAGCACTCTTTTTGCTTTTTCTTTTACCCCAACTGCTTCACACAAACTCTTGTACATAATAATAATTTAATAAATGATTAGAAGATGACTGATTAATAGCAGAAGGGATTCTCATTGAAATAAAGCTGATCTCTGTGGTCTCTACTGACTATTCTGAGAGACTTGTGTAAGACTTGAAATGACTGAATGAAAAAGCTTTTTATCATGTACCACCTATGTGCTAGGCACTCACTATATATATATATGTATATGTATGTATATATATGTATATATATGTATGTATGTATATATACACATACACACACATATATATATACACAAAACTATCTCACTTTTGCATATATATATATACATACATATATATGCAAAAGTGAGAAAATCCCAACTCTCAAGAATCTTATATTTTAAAGGGGAAAATAACATTGGTAGGGTAGTGGATGACCAAGGGGGACAGATTTTGTCTGGAAAATCACTGAAATGGTCAGGAGAACCTAGGAAAATAGAGTGCTATGCCCTTTTCAAGAGAAAGAATAGTATTAGTTTTTAATGTTTCCTGGGCAGTAGATAAAAAGAATGGAAAGAAAACAAGCATCTATTAAGTACTTGCCATATTCTAGCTGCTTTGCAACAATTCTGGGAGATAGATGCTAATTGTTTTTTTTTTATCATTTATTTTATCATTTATAAAACTGAGGCTCATATAGGTAAAACGACTTCCCTGAGATCACACAGCTTATGTCTCTGCTTTAGATTTTTTTGATTTTGTAGATCTGTTTGACTTCTGATCTTCCTCACTCCAGATTCCGTGTTCCATTTCATGTTTCTAGCAATCGGGATGGAGGTGAAGGAAGGCTTTACTAGTGGAAGTCAATGTAAATATGGCTCTAGAGTAGAGGGCAAGATGCTAGGTTAGGTGCTATTTGATGACTGGAATACGAAACAGAGGCCTGGCTAGATAGAGTGGGTTAGTTGAGTTTGCTCTCATTCATTAACCAGTCCATCTGGAGAGTTCAGCTGAAGGCAGAGTTCCAAAAACCAAGCAGATTAATTACAAGGAAAATGGAAACCAGATCTCTAGAAAGAAGGATAAAGAGTTCCAAGGGGTGGAAGGAAGAGGGAGAGCCCATTGTCAGAGGAGGGGACATCCCATTATCGGAAACATGGGCCTAGGTGTGATAGCATTTTTCAGGTGATGTATTGTATGATTGAGTGGGATGTACATATATGTATATACAAGGAGCATCTCTGTAGGAGGCTGTAAAATGACTAAGCTAAGTCTTGCCCAGGCAGTCAGGTTGGTGAAGTCAGTTGGAACCAAGATAAAAGATTTTGGAAGGAAAATTTGCTGAACCATTTACTGAGGAGATTCCGAGGAGCATGGTGGTTAGAACAATGTTTGCTTTCCTGGGTCAGAGATGAAACCTGTCTCTGGTGTCTACTTCTGCTATGTGTTTTCCTTCATAGCATAGATAAGTGATCATACCCAACTAGTTCTCCCAATATTCAGAAAGTCTCAGCTGGAGCTTGCAAAGGGTGTATGCTGCGGAGGTGAGGTGGGACTGAACCTCATGGGACTGGAAATGGCACAGAAAAAAAGGGTAAGCATGGCAAGCACAGAATGGGGAAATTGCTAGGTACTTGCACTCTCCTCACAGCTCTAGAGATCTGAGAATGTAAGAGCAGGGAAAGTTGGAAAAGAACCAGATAACCCTGAATTCAGCACTGGGCTGCATCACCTGCTCTACCTAACAAAATTGTTTGCTTCCAGCTGAGATGCCTTTTTATTGTAGATTTCACAAACAAATCCTGAACCCTTTTTTGGCCCCTCTTGGTGAGCTGAGCTGGGCTGGGGCATCCTCCCATTGAGAAGGGCGCCTGGTTCCCTGGTACCAAGTAAAGCTCTGACTCCCATTCCAGGCCACATTCTGATCCTCCATAGCCCCCACCACATGAGCTGAGCCTTGAAGAACAGTAAGCCTTCAGGTGGGGCTGCTAGGTAGTGTTATAGTGCCCAGAGTGCTGGACCAGAAGTCAGACTCATGATTCTGAGTTCAAATCCTGCCTCAGATACTCATCAGCTGTGTCATCCTGGACATGTCACTTAACCGTGTGCCTCAGTTCCCCATCTGTGAAATGCAGTGGAGAAGGAAATGGCAAATTTCTCCAGCATCTCTGCCAAGAAAACCCCAAATGGGGTCACAAAGGGCCAGAAAGGACAAACAACTGAATCCTAGCAAAATATTCAGAAAGATACAAGCAAGCTGTGCTGCTGCTTGAACTGAGTGAAGTCCTGGAAATGGGAAAGAAATGTCAGCTTTGGGGAACAGCTAATGGTCAAGTTTGTCTGCAATGAGGAATGTATAAAGGGGAGGAGAGAATATAAGAAGGCCACAAGGGGAGCAGATTGTGGAGGCTCAGGAGAGTGTATCCTCATCCTGGAGGCAACTGGACTCCTCCATGGAGGTTTTGGAGCAGACACAGGGCTGTGCCTTAGGAAAGCCAGCTCTGTGCAGGGTGGATTGGAGGAAGAAGAGAGAAGATAAGCAGGGAGATGCATTAGGAGGTTATACCAATAGTGCAGGTGAGAGGTGGTGAGAGCCTGGCCAAGGGAGGCCATGTGAGCAAAGGAATGGATGCTATGGGAGATCCTCTTACTGAAGAAACCTAGAGAAGGATGAAAATTGGAAGAGACCTTAGTGGTAGTCCAGTTCTACAAATGAGGAAACGGAAGTCCAGACAAGTTCACTAATTGCTCAGTGGTAATAGTGGTGATGAGCCCCTGGACAAAGTATTGATCTATTCATGGAATTTCTCCTGGAGACAAGTAGGGACATGCACTGACAGGGAACTCAAAACTCTTTATTCTTTCCCCACCCTGACCTTATGAGAGTTTCCTTATCAAGGAGCTGTTACCCAATTTAGAACTGCCCAGGCCTGCGGCTTAGATCAGTTGGAGAGGATTCTATAAGCAGAAAAGTAGGAATAGTTGGGGCCACACCACCAACTCACTGACTCTACATGAAGCAAGTTCCTCCTGTTCTGAGTGCCAGTGGGTGAGCAACCCTAGCTATCTTCCGGGTTGATCATACTGTGATGCTCTCAGTTAGACCTTAGGAGATGTGTGTGTGTGTGTGTGGGGGGGGGGGCAGCTAGATGGCGAAGTAGTTAGAGCCCTGAAGTCAGGAAGACCTGAGTTCAAATGTGGTCTCAGACACTTAACATTCCCTAGCTGTGTGACTCTGGGCAAGTCACTTAACCCCAATTGCCTCAGCAAAAAAAGCCAAAAAAAAAAAAAAAAAAAAAAAGGAGATGTGTGGGGGCTTTGAGGGAAGGGGGAAGAAAAGATGAGAGAGACAGGGGAAAATAGGAAACAGAAGAAAGAGATTGGGTGGGGAATAAGCATTAATAGAGTGCCTACTATGTGCTAGGCATGCCAGGCAGAAAAAGAAAGAAGGAGAAAGAAAGAGGGAAAGAGAGAGAGAAAAGCAGAGCATGTTGGAAAAGGAGAGAAGAGTTCAGTTGGACCAAAAGGAGTGAGCTCCTAGTGGAACTTGCCAATTGCCAGGGGAAAGGAGACACTCCATGAGGTTGGGGTATGTCTCTGTCGGGGGCACTGGATCCTGGGGAAATTGGCACTATAAAAAGAGTTAGGGGTGAGAAGTGGGAGTAAGGCTGCTTCCTGGAGTGTGGGAAGTGGTAAGAGCAAGATCTGCCAGGTGATGAAATAACTTCCCCCTCTCCTTTCCCTCCTCTCTCCACTCCCCCCCCCCACTAGGCGTGGCTGTTTTGTTTTGTTATGTTTTGTTTTATTTTATTTTTCAGGACTAGTAAACTTTTAAGAGGTTTGTTGGAACCTAAAGTTCTCTGAAAGTGATTTTTTTTTCTATTAAGGTCTCCATCTGTCTTCAGTATATTATTTAATGTTTAAGTGCATGCTGGTCTTTTTTTTTTTAATGAATATAATAACAAATGTGATCTATAGCTTTCTTGAAGCACTTAGAAGAGAATTTTAATCTGATTTTATAGAGCTATTTCCAAAAAGTTTATCGGAGGAAGTTGAATGAACATTTTTAGAGTGGTCTTATTCACTATCCTCTCAGGAGTTTGATTTGTGAGAAGTTTGCCAAGGCCAGAAGCTATCTGACTAAGAAGTGGTCAGACAGATTGGGTTGGGTGTTTCCTGAGGCAGATTCCAAAGCTAGAAGATTTAGGGCTACTGATTCATTGTTAGAACAGAAGTCCCGCCCCCCTCTCTATATTTCCTTAGAAGCTATACCATATCACAAGCTCCAGCTGAGACTTTCTGAATATTGGGAGAACTAGTTGGGTATCTATCTCCAACAGTTGACTAGGAGTGCATTTCAACTTCTCTCTGGTTCTCATCCGTTTTTAAGCCTAAAGAGCTTGTTACTTATTTGTGCGAAGTGCCTTATGCTATGAGACCATTCAGAATATCATCTTTCAGACACAGCCCAAGGAATCAACAATGGCAATTCTTTTTTTTTCTTCTCCCCATCCCTTTTTGGTTTCAGGTCAGTCTCTTTCCCTTCCCCTCCTCATTCACCCAAATACTCAAGCCCAAGGCTGGGAAATGAAACATATTGGTAATGTTAAACACTTATTTTTTGTTTGGTTTTTCATCGGAGGAGTTGATATGCAACAGCAGTTCACCCGCATTGTAAATACATGTATTTAAAAAAAATCCAAGTAAAAAATTCTGGGTTGAGTAAGTGCAACATCATCACTCCCGAAGGAAAGAGCAGTCTATCTTTGCAGGAGCCATATGACAAGCCTTTGTGCTCTTTAGCAGAACACTAAAGACTGATTTACATAAGCCTCCATTAGTAGTTATGGCACTTGATGCTATGAAGGAAAACACATAGCAGAAGTAGACACCAGAGACAGAGGTTCCATCTCTGACCCAGGAAAGCAAACATTGTTCTAACCACTATGCTCCTGAGATTCTCCTCAGTGAATGGTTCAGTAAATTTTCCTTCCAAAATCTTTTATCTTGGTTCCAACTGGCTTCGCCAACCTGACTGCCATCAAATAGCACCTACCCTAGCATCTTGCCCTCTACTCTAAAGCCATATTTACATTGACTTCCACTAGTAAAGCCTTCCTTCACCTCCATCCCGATTGCTGGAGACATGAAATGGAACATGGAATCTGGAGTGAGGAAGATCAGAAGTCAAACAGATCTACAAAATCAAAAAAATCTAAAGCAGAGACATAAGCTGTGTGATCTCAGGGAAGTCATTTTACGTATATGAGCCTCAGTTTTATAAATGATAAAATAGGGATAACAATTAGCGTCTATCTCCCAGAATTGTTGCAAAGCAGTTGGAATATGGCAAGTACTTTAATAGATGCTTCTTTTCTTTGAGACAGTAAAAACTAATACTATTCTTGCTCTTGAAAAGGGCATGGCACTCTATTGTCCTAGATTCTCCTGACCAATTCAGTGATTTTCCAGACAAAATCTGCCCCCTTTGGTCACTCACTACCCTACAATGGAGGGAATTTTTGCTTAACTACATATTTGTTCCAAGAAATTTTCTTTTCTTTTTTTCCTAATGGGTAAGAGGGGAATTTCTATTAATTAAAAAAAAATAGAGAGCTGTATGTGTATGTGCACATATATGATATGGATCACTTGTAAAAAATGTGAAATGCTCCTGCACTTTCAGATGAGGTCAGTGTGGTATTAGTTTTATTTGACTGTTTTAATTTGTTTCAGGAGATCTTTCATGAAAAGGAAGTAAAATATAAATGTTTCTAACACAAAAATAAAGCACATCAATAAAACTTTAAAAAAAAAAAACAAAAGTGATTAAAGAGGGATTGTATAGTTTTAGAAAAATGCTTCTACAGGAGTATGCCCAAAATAAAATTATAATTGTTCAGTTTCACAAGGCAAAATTTAACTTGCTTTTTATCCTAATCACAATAAATATCTTGTGGACTTTTGCCTCTCATTTTGAGAATGTCCAAAATGGTTGTTAGAGAGAGATTTTCAGATCTGTGGAGTAACTTCTGCCCATCCTTGGTTCTCTCTTAGCAATAAGTTTTTTTTTTTTTTTTTTTTTTCACAGCAGCCTTGATGGAAAGCAAACCCCTTCATTTTGCTCTCTGGGCAATGTAGACATGCCCAGCCAACTTCTCTCACTAGGCAGTTGCATTGTCCAATCAACTCTCAGCCCCAATTTAGAGCAAAGCAGACATTTGTCTTTCTCCCTTTCAAACTATAAGCCAAGGGCCAGCCTAGTTCCTGTTATGGCTTCCTGAGTCTTGAAGTGTTAAAGCTAAATATTAATTAATCATGTGGTCATATATTTAGAACTAATAAGGGACCTTAGAAGTCATCTAGTCAAACCCCATCATTTTACAATTCGGAAACTGAGGTTTTTAGTGGCAAAGTAACTTGCTTAAAAGCAACACAGATTTCAAGTCGCAAAGACTATCTGGTTTCCTATTTATGCTTTTTCTCCAAATTACCATGCAGTTTCCCTACTCCTAGTAGGACCACAAAACGAGAAAGCCTTTTCTATCTAGAAACTAGAAATCTCAAATTTCACTCGAAGGAAGGGCTATGTTATGTGGACCCCTAAGAGGAGCTAGACAGGTTCCTTTTGAGCATATACAAATTCCTTTTAACTAGACACCTTTAATTTCTCCTGAATTTTCTCCTCCTCTATCTGCTGGGCCCAGAGGATAGCCAAGTGCCCCAGCTCATTTTCCTTCAGAGTGCTGGGAAAGGGAATTGCTGAAAGACTTCTCCAAAGACAAGGGAAGCTGCTAATAAACTGAAATCAAGCACTGAAGCCCCTCATCTTTTCCACTGTTGTTTTCTGGACTGGAGGGGAGTGCTATGGATCTCGAGGGCCTCTATTTAAAAAAGGGGTTCAGCACAGATTTTCTTTTCATTTCTCACCAGCCATACTGCTTTTGGACTTTATCTTGGAATGGGCATGTCTCTCTCTGGTGTGGACAGAGAAACACATAGGAGGTATGCTCAATCCCTCCTTCCACTCCCCCTCTCTCTGCCTCTCTATGGCTCAACTGAATATTCTTCCTTCCAGAGACTTAGCTAGAGGCGAAGGTTGGGTCGGGAGCCAGAGATCCCTCCTACTTTGCCTTCATGCAATACCTCTCTCCACACCAGATGTAGCAACCCTGGACACGTGTCCAAGAAATCCTTGCCAGTTTAGGTGCACTCTGTCTCTTCTCCAGAGCCTCCTGTTTTCTCAGGCTTCCTTCATGTCCCAATTAAAACCCCACCTTCTTCTAGAGGAACCATCCGAGCCCCTCTTCATTTAAGGGTCTTCAGTCTCTTTAGTTCGTTCTCTTCAGACTGTCTTTAGCTTGACTGCATCCTCACACACAGCTTTGTTTGGAGACAGTCTGGGAAGAGACGGTCTTTGTTCTTCCCAGTGCTGAGTTCTGCACCCCGGCCCTCGTGGGCACTTTCCAGAAATGGCTCACCTGTAAGCCTGCTGAAATGGGGGAAAGCCAAACGAAAATAAAATCCAAAAAAGAATGAAGAACAGAGTGAAAGAATGAAGAACTCCACCAATAAAAGCAGTATATAGTGTGTGGTGCCGTTTGGTGTGGGGGAAATTGGGCACGGGAGGGGCGAATTTCAGGAGAGCTAGGAGATGCTCTGGAGATGTCCGGGCAGGTATGAGTGTGAGCCTGTGACTGCCGGGGAGAATGGATATGAGTGGAGGAAAAGGGGCAAAAAGCCAGTATTCTCAGGGGATCACTTATCCGAATACTAACCAGACCTGACCCTGCTTGGCTTCTAAAATCAGATGAGATCGGGTGCGGTAGACACCCAGAATTTCTCCCGGCAGCCCCTGGAGCTCAAGCTTCTGCCTGAGTTCAGCTGCTCTTTTGGCCCGTCTGACTGCATGCCGCTCGCGACTGCGCTAAGCCAACATGCCTTCTCCCTTCTGCAGGCTTTGGGTCCCTCTGCTCCCAAAAGGTGAAGCCGGTTCTTTTCCTAGTGACCACCACTAATCCTCCTCGCCACCTCCCAGACCAGATTAACTCCGTCACACCTTGCAGCCAGTGCTATCTCCGGCATGTCCGAACTCCTTCTCTTTCCTCTGATTCCTTTCCCTCCTCCTTCTGTTTATTCTCCTCTCCCTCTTCCTTGTTTTTTATTCTCCTTTCCCTCCTCCTTTTTATTCTCCCTTCCCTCTTCCTTCTTTTTATTCTCCTCTCCCTCCTCCTTGTTTTTTATTTTCCTCTCCCTCCTCCTTGCTTTTTATTCTCCTTTCCCACCTCCTTCTTTTTATTCTCCTCTCCCAGCTAAAAAAAATGTCCTGAGGGAGGGAGCTCCCCATCCATTCCACTCAATTCTCCGGCTCAGTCCCTCTGGAGGCTGCTTGTAAGACAATGAGCTTTTCTCGAATACAGTGTAGTGAGTAAGAATGGAGAGGAGGGAAGGAGAGGATGAAAGAAATATCATTGAAGTCATCTTCAAGCTTTTGAGACAAGCTAATGACAAGCTGGTATGGAAAAGAGATAGATACAGAGACAAGAGACACAGAAGAGGGTGGGAAGAGAGAGATGAGAGGGAGAGAAAGAGACAGGGACACACACACACAAACACACAGAGACAGACAGACAGACAGGGATGATGCGATTTTCCTCAACTCCAATATCCTGACTGGATTTTGACAATGACTATAGAACATGGTCTTAGTCTGTAGTACTCCAAACACACTTTTCTAAACGTTCCCAGGCTAGGTGTTAATAGGAGTTAATTCTATAATAAATCCACCTAAAATGTTTATTAAACTTGTTTATTACATGCTAGGCAATGTACTAGCATGAAACTGAAACAGTCCTTACTCTTAGGCAGGTTTCTATCCTATGAGACAAAATGTATGTTGTTTTATGTGCTATGTGTGTACAAAAGTTAAACAAAACAAATATAAAATACTTCTGAGAGGGAAGGCTCTAGTAGCTGACAGAATGGTAGATAAGGTAGAAAGTGACATTTAAGCAGTCTTTAAGGATGCCAGGAATTCCAAGAAGTAGAAATAAAAACAGAGACTGTTCCAGGTATGGGGAACAGCCATTAGAAACAGCATGCAGATGTTTGGAGTATAGTACATCAACAATAAGAAGATAGGTTAACATAATGATGCCATTTTGGTCCTCTTCCAGAAAGGACAACAACCAAACTAGACTCTAGAGTATGTGTGAGGGAGAATAGGGATGTGTAAAAATCCTGGAAAAATAAGTTGAGATGAGGTTGTGAAGAGCTTTAAATCTTACATTAAGAAGTTTACATTTAATTCTAGATATAATAGGGAGTCTAATGGAGTTTATGAAGTAGAAGTTTTACAAGTTTGTCTTAAAGAGAGTTGGCACAGTAGAGTGAAAGTTGTCCTGAAGTCAGGAAGACTCATCTTCCTGCTTCATATTTCCTAGCTAGGCAAGTTACTTCACACTGTTTGTTTCTTCAGCTGTAAAATGACCTGGGGAAGAAAGTGGCAAACCACTGTGGTATGTTTACCAAGAAAGCCTACATAGTATTATGATGAGTTAGAAACCACTGAAAAATGACTGAACTGGTTAGAGCTAGAATTTTGAAAAATTAGTTTGGCAAATGTGAAAAATAGAATGGAATGATGAGAAACTCAGTACAAGGAAAGTTCAGAGAAGAAGAGATGATGGCCTGAATTAGAGTAAAAGTGATGTAATTGGAGAAAGGGGAATAATTGTTGTAGAGATGTGATAAAATCTGTTAAATGACTGAATATTTTTTGATAAGTGTTAGTAATGGGGTGGAGAATTACATCCAGATTGTCACTTGGGTGACTAGAATTAAGATGGTACCCTTATAATAGAGAACCAAAAAGTAGATTTTTGGAGCAAGATAATGGATTCTATTTTGAACATGAGATCCTTAGGATCCATGTAGTTTGAAATGCCCAATAAGTAGCTAGTGATGTGGGACTGAAGGTCAGGAGAAAGACTAGATCTAGAATTCATATGTAGGAGAAACTTCATAGAGATAATTAAATTCATTGGAGTTAATGAGATCAGTTAGTGAGAGAGTATAGAGAGAACAGAAAAAAGGACCATGGACAGATTTCGGATATAAAGGATTCAGGAATGAAGATAGTGTGGAGATAAATTGATTGACTAAGGGGTCAAAGTTAGGAAGATAGAATATAGTCAGAATATCAAGACAAAAATAAGGAATTAAGCAATAAGTGGTCATGAGATATATATACATATATGTATATATATATATATGTATATAAGTGGCTACTTCTCATGCCCTCAAAGGAGAATGCTAATCAGTTCCATATTATATTCTTTCTGAGTTTCTAATCTGGCAGAAGGGACACAGATTCTATTCATGAAGCTGGTGTTAGAAGATGGCCACTCTTTCTCAGCATCATTTTCTCAGCATCTCCATGTAATAGTTTCTTTCCTGGTGCCTATAAATATTCACAATTCTCCTTCATCCTTAAATTCACACTAAACATAACCATCCCTTCTGGCTATCATTCCCTATCTCTTCTCCCTAAGACAAATGTCTAGGAAAATTTTTTCTATACTATACTATTTCTTAGTTGACCATCCTGATAGCTTTTCATTATTCCTCAATCTCTGTCTGCTGCATTTCAATCGAATGCCTTGTCATCCTGGATACTCTTCTCAAGTCAAAACAACAAGTATTAATTAAACATTTACCGCTTCAGGAACTTTGTATCTAGGGATACAAAGAAAAGGAAAAAGTTTTCTGGATTTTAATGATATTGCTATCTCTTTTCTCTCTTCCAATTTGTCACACCTTTCCTCAGTCTCCTTTGTGATATCATCATTTATATATCCAATAATAGCAAAAGCTTGAAGCATAACCTCTGTGGTTGCTTTTGTAGTTTCCTTGCCCATTGGCATAGCAAAAGTAAAACCTGAAAAAGTGTCAATAACACATGAATATATTTTTGTTTCCCAAAAGAGGAGTGATGAGTAGCATCCGTTTGTCATAACTCATTAGACTTATGTCCTTTTGGATTATAATCTGGAGAGTGGGTGAAATGGAACACAAGCCAAATAGGCTTTCACTATTTGCTGTGCCTCTTTTTTTATCAGGCCAAATTGAACTTGAAGAGCACGAGCTGATTGATGACATAACTGTCCTATCTGCTCCAGTATCCACTAAACCATTGAATGGGATACCATTAAATGTGATTTTTACTCATGGAATGGTTTTGATTAATTGCCTCAGTCCAGAAAATATCTTCATCTCCTTCCTCAAAAATCAGGATACATATCTGAATATTGCAGATTGGGTGAATGAATCAATAAACCAGCTGTCACTGTTTTCTGTATTGTATAAATCTGACATTGATTACTCACATTAGTGACTGGTACTTGGGCAATAGTTTCTCCAGTTTCTCAAATAAGGGTTTGGATCCATACAGGCTTATAATCTGTTTCTGGGGGTGAGATAACAATTCCAATTATACAAGCAGGCAAAGCATCAGTGGGATGGACTGGAACTGGCTTTAATTCCCCAGGGGGTATGACCGTAGTACCAGTTGCATGGAATTCTATTCATCCCAGCTGTATTCTGCTTTGGGGCTTTCCTGTTTCTTTTGATTGGTGTGATTGGAATACTGTGTTTTCAGGCTTTCCTGAAGCACTGCTACCATAGCCATCACTCCCCAATTGTTTGTGGCTCGGGAGCCCTGGGACTGTTTGATTCCTGTATCGCAAAATCTTGAAATGTCCCCGTCATAGTTTTTGCATAATATATATGAGTTTGGGGATTTGACTTTTCTTTTTTTTTTGCTTTTTGCTGAGGCAGTTGGGGTAAAGTGACTTGCCCAGGGTCACACAGCTAGAGAATGTTAAGTGTCTGAGACCAGATTTGAACTCAGGTCCTCCTGACTTCAGGGCTGGTGCCACAGTGGCGCAGTGGATAGAGCACCAGCCCTGAAGTCAGAAGGACCTGAGTTCAAATCTGGTCTCAGACACTT
>JAJPUD010025221.1:0-17833 GCA_023553655.1 Myrmecobius fasciatus | reverse complement strand
AATAGAGTTCTACTTCAAGTGAGAAGTGGTCCCCAAAATGGGTCTAGGCAATTCTCCTTCCTCGGTTTCTTCCATGTGCCCAATGAAAAATGAGAACCCAAAGTAGTAGTGGGGGGTGGAAATCTGTCACAGTCAAATGGATGTTCCAGTGGTTATCCTACTGGAGAATATTGCAATCTTTCGATCAATTTTGTATTAATATTAATTTGTAAAATGGATTGGACATGACCTGGTGTCTCAGTCTGAGTCTGAGTCCTCAACCAAAATTTAGCTGGTTTAAAAGATGGATGACCCTTACCGATAAAGCCAATGACCTTTTCCTTAGCATCCCAGACGCATCACGATTATTACTTTAAATAATGGTATCAAACTCCTTTGGCCTGTGATCCTGGTTACTTTTTTTTTTTTTGCTGAGGCAATTGTTAAGTGACTTGCCCAGGGCCACACATCTAGGAAGTGTTAAGTATCTCAGATCACATTTGAACTCAGATCCTCCTGACTTCAGGGCTGGTCTCTCTATCCATTGCTCCACCTAGCTGCCCCAGTCTTATTTACTCTTAACTTCAACTATCGCCTTTGTAGACTCTAGAATAATCCTTTTTACTTCAAAGATTCACTATGAATCAAGCAGTTTCTAAGCATCTATGTGCCAGACACTGAAAATTTCAAACAAAACCAAAACTGTCTAGATATACCAACAAACTTAAAACTTTAAAAAATACAAATTCCCACTGTTCCAGCATTAACAATTGGAGAGGTGGGAAAGCAGTAGTCTCATAAGACTTGACATTTTGAAAGGTAGATTCTAAGACCAGTTATCTAAAAATCTGCTCATATGATGATTTAGGACAGGAAGAAACTTTTAGTCCTAATACCTTTTTCAGTAGAAAAACTGATGCCCAGAAGTTACTTGCCCAAGTATTAAGTGGCAGACTTAGGGTTCTGAACTCCAAACTCAGCATTTTCCATTATTATATCACACTGGTCAGTACCTCTATCCCTAAGAAACCTCTTGGCTGAAAGACTGACAGCTTCTTAGAACCCCAAGGAAAAAATCTAGCTTATCTCCAACATAGCCTAATTCAGCCCAACAGGTAAGTAACCCTTGACCCCCTTTTGCAATTTTCTTCCACATCATATTGAAAGCTTAGGGACATAAAGTTTTTTCCCTTTGTCAGCTCTAAGCACAGTGCCTATTATGTAGCAGGGGCTTTAAAAATGTTTATTGACTAGGACTCCAGATAATCACACCCCCCCCTTTAGAAAAACCTGCCCTCAAAATCCCCTATCTCCCAGATATTCTGCCAACATGTCATTCAACTTCATAAACATGCTAGTCACCAAAGTCAGGCTTATTCTTCACAGGCATCAACTGACTTGGGGCTCTCCCAAAGTTTGTCTCCCTCCAATTCAATCTTTCCATGGCCAATCTTCTAAAGCAGAAACAATGCCTTCCTGAGAAAATCTGGCCACAAGCCAGGATTCTTCCACCCAAGTTTTACAGTATGCTATTTCACCTTTTCTTTTTATCTACCCAGGCTACTGGCTAAGAATGAGCTTCAGTGGCATATTAAAATAGGTGAAAATATTTTGTAAACTAAGCCCTATAAAATGAGACTTACTAGATCACAAACCTTGAATCATTTCCCATTGTTAATCAGGCAGTTCCTAATAGGGTAGTAAGTCAAAACTCTTTAACCACCTTTCCTTTATATCCCAATCTTTTTTCCCCAAATAATGGTTTTATTTTTTTTAATCAAATTTTTCTACATGTGTGGACAATTCAACATTAGCCCTTATGTTTATCCCAAAATCTTTCCTTCTCATAACATGCTGATATAGTTCTCCCCGCTTGCATCCTTTCACATCTTATATTCCTCACTCCCATTTTAAAAACAATTAGTCTTTGGTTTATACATTTATTTCCTTCCATCCAAGGTTTTTGAGTACCTATTGTGTACTTATAAGAGGTACAATAAATACTATCCTATGAAGTTATAATCCAGCTGAGATACTAAACCATATTGGTCCAATAATGGCCTACTCTGAATATAAAAACTTCCCAAGGGAAGTGTAGACCAAAGACCATAATAAAAAGCCCAAATAGTATATGTGAGGAAGGGAGGTGGGGTAAGCCTACTATAGGTAAGATTTGGAATTGAAGGTACATTAAACTGAGAAGGATCCAATTGTTGTGATTTTTTTCCTGATTAATTGTATTATTCTTTTGGCTTTGCATAGTTTGCTAAATGAAAAGCTAAGTGTCTAGAAAAAAAATGAAATAAGACTACAGGACTAAAAGGCACAAACAATTACGATTAAAATTATGTGTTAAATGTTCAAGGATACAAAATGCCATAGAGGATGATTTCAAGATCACTTCTGGCAGGGACAGGTTAGTTTTCAGTTTCTGGCATATTAGTTGGGCCTAGGGTGCTTAACCTGAAGGTGTATAAATTTTAAAAAATAAACTATTGCTATTTAATTGGTTTCCTTTCATAATTTTATTTTACTTGATGCATTTATTAAGTAGTCTGAGAAGGGGTAAATTACTTTCAGACTGCTCAAGGTTATTTTAATACAAAAAGATGAAGAAACTTTTTTCTAAGCAAGAGCCATAGACTTCAAAAGCATATGAATGACTAATTCCCTGAAATTTAGCAAATAGTGAAAACTTTGAAATTCCAGAAGTCAGATATACATCTGGAAGTCCATTTTAATCAATGTTTCTAAATAAGTACAACTTCTACTCAATAAATGTTTTTTCATAAAGTGCAGTCCCCAAACACTGTCCGGCAGTAGCATGCTGATATGGGTCCTATTGGCTTGTATCCATTTGCCACTAGATAGAACCCCACTTTCTATTCAAGGGTTTCTCTCTAGGTACCTAGCGCCTTCAGCTTTAAGGATAGAAGCAGACACATAACCTGATTAATCAGAAATGTGTTCAATAAAGAAAATACCAATTTTATCAGAGGCATTTTTATTAACAGACCATTAGAAAAATATCATGGTAGAGACCTGAAAATAGGAAAAAAAAAAGATATTAAAACTTAGTATTCAGACACATTAGCTCACATCAGCATCAAAGACTAAATTTATCAGACACAAGTTATTTTTTTTAAATAGCCCATCAGTTTAAAAGTTTTAAAAAATAATGCTGCAGTCAAAACCACCCCTTCAAATAAGACCATCTGATCTAGTAATCTCTGCCCAATTTATATTCACAGAAACTGAACTAAAGGTCTGAAACACAACCCTCAAGTCTTAATCTAGTTGATGAAAACTGAAATGCCATTGAAGTGTAAATCAAAAAATTTCCTCTAAGATGCATGCAGCTTACCTTTAATTCATTCTCCTAATAAGCCTGTTGATCTGGTCTTCCCTGTTACCAGCATCTCCCCCTTCCACAAAATGTGTAGTCTTTTTCTTCATTCCACCCCGTGGAGAAGACAATTTGAAGGGCCACAGGAAGTTGTTAGCAACTTTGAAGTGCTTGCCAACAGTGTAGATCTCATGAATCAAGTCTTCCATGCAGATAATTCCATATTTACCTGAAAATTACACGGGCTATTTATTACTTTTATAAGTTATGTTCTACTTATCTGAATATATGTTCATTGTATCCTAGTTCTGCTACTATCACCCTGTTTATCTGCACAATTAAGCTTTGCCTTATGTAAAATAAACTAGTAGTATCCCTTTCTGTTCTAAATTCTAGAGAAATCCATCTAAATAGATCAGACTTACCAAGAGATTTTGCAATAAGGGCATTATCAGTCAAGGCAATTCTCTGTTTATTGATCTTGCCATAACCACGTTTGTAAATTAAGTCATTCACAGACTTCAGGTTTGGGTAACTGAAAATAAAATCAAAATGTATTTGCATGTATGATTGTGTACTTGTCATTCCTTCATTAATATAGAAGAAATTAAAATAAGCAGAACACTTTACCCCCAAGCAATGTATGGCTCCACAATCCTCAGCATGTTAATTGAAGCCTTGTTAAGCTTAACAAAAGTTCCATTGAAGATTTGTCGAAGACGAAGAAGCTGCAATACTTTTCGGACCTTTGGGCTAACACCATTGATACTAGAGGGAAAGAGGATTTAAAAAAATTGATCAGGCTTTCATTTTCTTTTAGTGACCCATAATGACAGCAAAATCAGTGGTTTAAGAATCTGAGGGGCAAGAATACATGGTTCATTCCCATAAAGGGTTTTTTATTCTAACATCTCCTGAGGCAGGAAAAATCAAATCATTTGGGATACAGGGCTATTATTTCATGAATAAATTTTAATTCCCCAAGCCAGAATTCAACTTACCCTCTGATTCTGATCACAAATGCTAACTTGGGTTCAGCAGGTACATAGTAGTTGCCAGCTTTGCGTGCCATTCTAGCCAGTCGGATCTCGCTTCTATACATTTGTCTGTACTCCTTATGATAGGCTTTAGCTTTTTCATAGATAACTTTTCTCCGTATTTTACGGAGCTGAAAAAGAAATGTGTACATGTCACTAAAAATAAACTTAATAAACTTTTCCAATCTGTACTATCAATCTATTATCCCCCCAATAATCATTTTAGATCACAACGCTTAAGTCAATCTCAAGGAGATTCTCTATCAATGCAATCTAAAATTGTCATTCAGAAAATGTCTCAATGCAAAAAGTATTAGCTTTATCTTCTAGGTGGTGAAGCAACAAAATGCCTTCCTTAATATCCAAAGTGAACTACTCATTTTAAAAATTAAATCCTAAGTATGTCTATTACAGCCTTCAGAATTAAAGTTGAAGTTTCTTTTTAATCATATAAATAAAAAGTGCTATGCTATTAATTACCTTTTTTATAGCCATCTTCTTCTTTAGGCGCTTGGCCTTCAGTATTGCAAAAGCTTTTCGCTTTTTCAGAAGGGATTCTGGAACGGATGGCAGCTTCTTCTTTTCTCTATATTTTCAAAATAGTAACAATTTGGACTAGTGTTTTTCTTTCAAAGAAACAAAATCTAATAATGCCACCTCTAAATACAACCCACAAACAGTACTGTGGATTTACAGTCTGTACAGGGAGACCTGAGTTCCAAACCAGACCCAGACTAAGGGACTCCAGGCATTACCCTCTACTGCCCGTTATCTCATTTGAGCACTTACCTTCCCCCTTTTGAGAAGAAACCAGCATATATGTAGCAGACATTATATTGATATTAGCTATTATTACTATAACTACTGTTTCTATAATATTCTTAAATCCATTTTAATCACAGAATTGAATTGAGAAGTCAGAAGCCCTCTTCATGACAATAACTTTTTTATGGTGCCTTAAGTTTGCAAGACACTTTACAGATATTACTTTATTTTCGTAAAATGTTGCAAGGTATGTGTTACTATTTTCCGAATATTATAGTTGAGAAAACTTAAGACTAAGAAGCTAAATGGCTGCCTAGAGCACTATGCTGGACACCTGAACTTAAAAACAGGTCCACTCTGCAAGACTATCCAAGTGGCAGATCTTGGAGCCAGGAAGAACCGAGATCATCACTTTCTCTCCAACAGGTACTAGTTATGCTATCCTGGGCAAGGCAATATAACCTTGCACAGTTCTAGACGACATACTTTAATCACATATCTAGTTCCCATAGCAGCTATGTTTTTTACAGATAAGGAATCCCGGTTACTTATTTAACTTATCTCTCCAGTAAGGACTATATTATTCATTATGTGGCAAGCACAAGTTTAATCTGCCTTTAATTAGCTACCCATTTCACCAAGGGAATAAACATATCTATGCAAGGTGAAAAATAAAAGGGATGCTTGGATATTTCTATATCTGTAGTCAAAAAGGCCTAAATTCACTAACACGAACAAACAATAACACTAAAAAACGAACAATTCAGAACTGATTTCTACCTGGATCCCTTCCAAACAAAAACATTTGGCTTTTGATTTCTAATTTTCATACTTATCTAAGCAGGGGATAATATACCGAGGCTGGATCCCAAATCAATAACGACTAAGTGCCTACTATATGCACAACATTGAATGCTACTCTTTCCTGGAAATGTTTTGCAAGAACTTAATGGACTTAAAACACCATGTGGGTTGACTAGGAGGAACGATCGCTCTGGACTTTTAAGAAAAGCCGGGGCTTCCAAACACCACAAGTCAAGAATATGGGAAACACTGGTGATCTAAGGCAGCGGCAAAAGGAGGGGCCTGGGTTCTCGTAGGACCTCATAAAGCTCCGGCTTTTGCCTCCCTAAGCCGGGCCCCCTCTCAGGCTCACTCCAATTCCTCCCAACCCCATTCGTCCTCCACACCAAGCCCGCATCCCGGCCCGGTTTCAAAGGATCCCGCGTCCAAAAGAAAATAAAGCTATATGAGTAGGAAATATATGGCCTAGGCTATCGCCAGACAGAGGGGATATGGGTAGATAGGCTTCCATTTTCAAGGATTGAGAAGGATTCTAAAAGAGAGCAGCATTTACTTACTCTGCGCCCGCCATGATTCCAGCCGGAAAAAGAGGAAGCAGGCGCATGCGTACTGAACACTTAAAGACTTGGCAAGTGTTGGGGTCCTAAAATGTATAGGTGTCTGAGACAGTGCCTGAGTATCAGAGAGGTAGATTGGATTGCTTTTGAAAGCGGAAATCGAAATTCCGATAATATCTGAGTACTTTTCTGAGGAAACTACGGAAGGAAAAAGGTACAGGAAAAAATATAATTGAATTTTTCTATCAAAATGCTTTCATTTTGGTGTTATCCTGCTTGACAATCTAGGTCTTAAATCTCCGTTTAGCATTCATTAACTGTGTTTGGGTAGGGAATTCTTTACCCTATTACAAATTGAAAGGAAAAAAACTTCCCCTTCCTTCCAGTTACATAGTTTCTCGGAAACTACACATCCCAGTATGCTTTTCTCGGGTTCTTGCTCTCCGGACAAGAAGCACAGCATGCTGGGAATTGTAGGCAGATCCAGGAGTGGGAAGCTAAAGGCCACAAAGCTGATTCCATTTTAGGGATGGTGGCGATTAGGCATTGCTGCGGTGGATGTGCCAGTTACCGCCTCTACAACTCTGCCAATACTAGTTACGGGTTCGGTAGGCTCCTGTGGAGCTCTGCTGAGGCCCTTCCTTCCCTCCTCCCTGGATGGCTGAGGTGTCCCCCTTAAGAGCCTGACCTGGGGCGGGGGTAGGAGTGAGCCTAGGCCAGACCTGCTCTGGAAGCCGGTGTGGCTGGAAGGGGTAGGGGTCGGAGCCGAGGGGCCATTGAGGGGGATGGCGGTGGTGACTTCCATGTCTGGGGCTGCGGGGCTGGGCAGGCGAAGGCCGGGGCACCCTCTAGCGCGGGGCGTGAGCGGGGAAAGGAGGTATGAGCTGGCTAAGCGGCAGCGATCCAAGCCAGCTAGAGGGGTTGCCCTGGTGCCGCGGCCGCTGCTGCTGGGCGGACTTGGGGCTGGGCCTCGGTGGGGGGCGGGGTGCACCGTTGGGGGAGTGGGACGAAGAAGAGGGGGCGGGGGAGGAAAGGAGAAAGGCGGGGGGAGGGAAAGAGAGCTGCTGCTGCTGCTGCTGCCGCCGCCGCCGGCTTTTCCCTGTCCTGGTTTATATAGCGCAGAGCGTGGAGCCCGCTCAGTGCGCGCGGGCAAGCCTGAGAGTTGCAAGCTGCGCTTTGCTCCGGACTCCCGGTGCCCGAGTGACAGCCGCGGAGCTGAGAGGGGAACGAGGGGGTGGGCGACACGAGACCTCTGGGGGGGGCCTGGCAGGTACTGGGGGTACTTCAAGCCGTTGGGCTGCTCCTGCCTCCGGGGAAGAACTGGCCACTTTCTCTGGTCCCTCTTCCGTACCCCGCTCTTTAAAGTTGGGTTAAGTTGACAACTCCTCCTGCCGCCGGCCTGCGGGTCACGGCTCTTGCGGGGCCAGGGCAGTGCGGCCGCAGCAGCCGCAGCCACAGGGGCAGCTGGAAGCATGAGGGCAGCTTAACGTGTGGCTGTCACCGCAGCCGGACCCGGCGCCCAGGCAGCTACCGGAGCCTGGCCGAGCGCTCCTAAGCGGGCATCTAGTCAGCAGAAGGCGGCCTGGGGTGACTGCACCGCCCGGGGGGGGGGGCAACAGCGCCTAACTGGGTAAGGGGGTGGCACAGCTAAGGCGTGCGGCAGCCTCTGAAGCAGTAGCAGCGCTCCTGTCCCCCAGAAGTCAGGGAGGCAACTTGGGGGGAGGGGGGAGTTAGGTGTCGGGTCTTTTCTCGGGTCCTTCCTTCCCTCCCCCGGGAGTTCCTCGGTCTCAGAAGAGGGTGGCACTCGGCCACCTCTGGGGGTAAAGAGCCAGGAGGGTACCGCAGCCGCTCAGCTGCAGGGAAGCAAAAAGGCCGGGGTCGGTCAGTGCGGGTGCTGCTCCTGCTGCTGCTGCTGCAATAGCTGCGCTGGGCTGGGGTCGCGATGAATATCGTGGTGGAGTTCTTCGTGGTCACTTTCAAAGTGCTCTGGGCTTTCGTGCTGGCCGCGGCCAAGTGGCTAGTGCGGCCCAAAGAGAAGAGCGTGGCAGGACAGGTGTGCCTGATCACCGGGGCCGGTAGCGGCCTGGGCCGCCTCTTCGCCCTAGAGTTCGCCCGGCGCCGGGCTCTGCTGGTTCTGTGGGACATTAACACCCAGAGCAACGAAGAGACGGCGGGCATGGTGCGCCACATCTACCAGGACCTGGAAGCAGCTGATGCCGCTGCCCTTCAAGGTAACCCAAACCGGCACCCCATCCTCCCCATCAACCCATTCCTCCTGTAGGGTGTAACAGCTGGGTATGGTCCATGCCTCCCTCGACAGAAAATGGATTTGAACTAGAGTCCTTCCTAATAACCCTGTCCAGAAAAGTGAATATAATTTACTTAAAGGACAAAGCAACTATGTATTTGGTCATCTCACAGTATTAAGAAGAAAATGTGCTGCAATCTGAGAACAAAACTGGTGTGTTAATTGGATCTTAATTGGATCTCATTTAGTTCCTAAGGAAAGAATAGGGTTAGTAGAACTCTGGCTACTTAAACTCTTTGCCAAACGACACACACGTAGCTAAAAGAGATTTGTTACAAAGTGCTTGAGGTCTAAGGGGAATTTCTCACACCCGTGTGCAGTGGGAAGAGTAGGTATTATTGGGAAGTTGTACTGATTGCAGGTATCTAGTTTGCTACAGCATAGCATCATGCCTTATTTTATATTGTAATCCTAAAAGCTTGGTCTAAGGGCAGGATTAATTTCATTGTAACTTTCTGCACCGAAAAATTTTCAAATGGATTCACCAAAAGTAACTTATATGTGTGTGTGTGTATATATATATACATGCAATATACTATTACCCAGTGATTGAAGATCACTTTAGATTTGACTTTTATTTTTGGTAAACCCAAGGATACCACAGCATTATAAACAATAGCTGTTGTTAAATTTTAGTATTTTTTAAGCTCACTGATCTAGAAACTTGATATTCAATTTCAATTTTTTTTTTAATGAGACAGTTCAAAGAAAGGCATGGTCAGATAGATACTCACCCCCTCAAGGAAATGTACAACATATAGCAGTAAAATGAAGAGTACATTTTCAGAAATATGAATCAGGTTGCTTTTTATGCCAGAAAAACTAAGATACAAAATGTAACTTTAAATATTAAGTTGCTAATATTTGGGGGCATAAAATCTAGGTCATATCCTTCTTTGAGGAGAAAGCTTAATGAATAAATGATTATTTTCTAGTAGAGAGATTTAGTTTAAATGTCATTTATCCAGACATTAGCATATGAAAATTTCATTTTTACCTGAGATATTGACATGTGCAGGGGCATCTTTTTGAAAGAATGGTTTCTCTAGTGAAGACTGATAAATCTTTTTTATAATAATCATTTTCTGTGACACATCTGAGACATTAATATACTAACTTGTTTTTTTTTTTTCTTCTGAATCTCAAAGTGAATTTCTATTTTGAAGAATTTCATATTGGTTGTGAGAGAGCAAGAAAGGAAAAGCAAGAGATTTTGTTCCTTACCACCACCCATTCCCAGAAAAGGGGAGGGGGAGAAACTTTCTGGGATGAAGTCAGTTGTTTCCAGGTGTTTTTAGATCCCAGTAAGCTGTTTTCATATAGTTCAGGGTACTGAACCTTATTGCAGATGGTGTAGCGTTTATTCTGGCTTTTACTATACTTGTCACAATTATGTTGCTTTCTCTTAAGTAAAAGCCAGTAAATTGCTGTAATTCTTCAAGAATATGGGGGGGAGGGCAGGGAAGAGGAGAAAAACAGCTGTAACTTTAATAATTGGCAAACTTTTTGTTTATGGAAATCATGACTTGCTGTAGTATTTTTGCTTTGTTTGATCTATTGTTGAATTACCACACCAGTCACTTTTCTTTCCTCCTTGTTCCATTATTTTTCCTCATCTGTCTTCCTGAGAACAGCTGGAAATGGTGAGGAGGAAGTTCTACCTCCCTGCAATTTACAAGTTTTTACCTACACCTGTGATGTGGGAAAAAGAGAGAATGTCTACCTGACAGCCGAAAGAGTCCGGAAGGAAGTTGGAGAGGTCTCAGTCCTGGTTAATAATGCTGGTGTGGTCTCTGGACATCATCTCTTGGAATGCCCTGATGAGCTTATTGAGAGAACCATGATGGTCAATTGTCATGCACATTTCTGGGTAAATATGAAATGCTTGATTTTTTATGGAATGACTGGGAAGGAGGGAAGATTTTGGCACATGATTAGCAGCTATGTACCATCTTGTCACTATAAAACAACCTTACAAATAATTACTTGCTTATAATACTTTTGCATTAATATCAACATTGATTATTTTTTACACTGAATATTTTGACTTATTTTGTTTTACAAACTAGGTACCTAATAAGGAGGGTTTCATTAACATTGTACATATATACAAGGTTGCCCTAAAAGCAGCCAGGTATAAATGAAATGTTGGTATTTTATTTTTCTTTATGCTGAGTTTTTGTAAGAATAATTTTTTGTTTTTATACACTTTAAAAGTTTGAGTTCAGCCATGTAAATTTACTGATTTTATATAGATCTGCAATTTGCCTGAGATTCTGAGATCAGCATTTGTGGACTCAACAGAACTATTCTGTCTATCAGAGTCATCCTGTCAGTCAGTTAACATTGATTGAGCATCCACAGGGTACATGGCAATGTTCAGCACCAGGGGTAGCCCATCAACTTCTTCTCTTCCCCATTTCTTCTCTTCCTCCCCCCCCCCCCCATGATCTGAGGTCACAACAACTTTGAAAGTGCTCCATGTGTAATGTAAGCAAAACTCAATTCTAACAGTTAGTCATTATTGCAAGGAAGGGGACAGGTCTAGGATTTTCAAAGTCATAACTCTTAACCAACAGAGGGCTGCTACAGCATCTAAGGAAGCAATAGAAGGATTCTATTTCTTCATTTTCCATTAGACTACCCCTGAAATATCTTAGTGGTCTTCGTTTTCTATAGGATTAACCTCCTTCAACATATTTCAGAATACTAAAAGATTTAACCTGTTTTCTGTCTGTTACTTTTCCTTCCATCCTTTTTGGACAAAATTTAAGGAAGAAATGTGAAGGAATGTAGGACTTTGCCTCTCTTTCAGGTGGATAAGACATATATAGCAAAATATAATAAATAATTTTCTTTCCTAATAGGGTACATTAAACAACATTAATTTATTAGAGTAATTACTTGAAAAATTATGTTTTTGCTGCCCAAGTTCCATTTTATACATTGGACTATTTTGTATTCATGCTTCAGTTAAAAGAGATGTGTGTTTGTGTCTGTATAAATATATATTCACTCATATACATTTTAGATGGAAAATTTGTTTCATAGAGATAAACTTAAGAGGTGACTTTTATACTAATATTGCAAAAAATTAATAATGAGGTACCCTTTTTGTACACTTTTTAAATGGGACAAGTCAAAGTGATTCCAAGTTAAACCATATCTCAGTAGCATATCTGGTAAAAGAGAAGTAATGCTAGAACAAGCTGTAAATTTTTAAGGAAAGTAGCAAGGAGGAGTATACAGAGAGGCAAAACAATGTTTGAAAAAGTGGTTCAAAACTAACCAAAAGTCCTTTTAGTGGTGTATTCACAGGATTCCCAATGATGTATTTAGTAATCCACTTTTAAGTAAACCAAAGTATTCCTATTTGAGATAACAGAACTTCACAGACTATGCAAAAATGACATAAACTTTAAAGAATAACACATGAAACTGCTTTGGTCTCCACTTGAATGTAGCCAATTGTTCTTTTATGCCTTAGAAAGATTCAGTAAGTAAATAAATTAGAATAGGACAAGAAACTCAATGGGGTAGTACCTGGTGATAGTTAAAATTAGATTGTTCTTTAACCTTTGAGGTGATGTAAGATATGTTGCATAACCATTAATTTGAATGACTGCTAAAGATCGAAATCCTAGCTTTCTGCTGTTTTAGCATGTCATTATATTGTAAGCCTTTAAAAATTTCAAATGCATTGTTAAAATATATGTCCCAAAGGTACCCCATAAGGCATGCTTAATAGTAGTCAATATCCCCTAGACCGTTTAGCTCATCCTGTTTTAGGGACTTTCATAGCTAGCTTTGGCTAGGAAAATGCACTCAAGTTGAAACACTTATAATTCTGTGTTTCTTTCTGCCATGTGTAAAAATTGGATCAAATATTTAACTGTAAAAATTACATTTAGACAAAATCTGCACTTTAAGCAGGAGAATATTGACTTTCTAGAGTCCTTGATGTTCTGGATGTTACTTAACTACAGAATTTAGAGAGTTCTTGGAAGCTTTGTCAATTATGACATCACTTCGCATTAAAATATGGGAGGCTCCTGAATTCTCCAGCTGTTTTTGCCTTAGGCATCTAAGCTAAATAAATTCTTTTCAATACTGAGTCAGCTCATTATAAAGATGCCCTTTCCAAACTCTTGTAGTCTTTTAATGTTTCAAATGAAAGCAGTGTCACTAGAATTTGACTTAATGCAAAAGTTATGGTTCCTCATATGGTCCCAAGGTATAGGTAGCCACTGAACAAAGATATCTTTGAACATGCTGGTTTTAATCCACAATAATCAGTGGTATCTATGTTTGGGCATGGGAAGAATATAGATACAGTTGAAGAGGGGAAAAGGGTAGAATTATTAAAGGTAAGTTTGTTTCAAATAGTAAGCCAACTAGACATAAGCTGCATATGCCATTTGGCCAGATGATCTTGAATCCTACTTTAGAGTGCAAGTATCTGCCTTGACAGGGATAACTAAGAGTCTGGATCCTGACTCAGAGGATCATATACACATATAGTCATATACAGTAAAACAAAGTCATTATGGAGACTTATCTATTTAGTCCATAGAACATAGTTGTAATTCCCTGGCCTCCTACACCATGGCTCACTTCATTTGCTGAAATACCTCGAATTGGTTCTTTAAAGGAATGATATGACCTGGACTAAAAAAAGAAAGGAAAAGGGAAGGGTGGGTGTCTTCCATCTAACTGGTATTTATCTTTTTCTGTATCTTTCCCGCTTTCCCAATTAGATTGTGAACTAGTTTGAGTTAGAAATTAGATCCAGTGTATCTTTGTATCCTTAATTTCTTGCTACTGAATAGATTCTCAATAAGTTTATGGTTTAAACCATTGTTTAAATCTTTAAAGGAACATAATTTCTATTAGGACAAAAATCTTTGTACTCCAGTATTCTTTAATCTGAGAAGGTAAGCATTTCTTTAGGCCAGTAGTCAGTAAGCATTGATTAAGCTCCTACTATGGGCTGGATGTTAGCAGCTATGTAAATTTTGCAGTGTTTCAAAACTAGGGTTCAATGAAGTTCTTTTGTTAATTGTTATAAAAGTATGGAGCCAATGCAAAAAATAAAATTAGAAATTGTGGTTTTGTTTCCTTTTTGTTATATTGTTTTACAATTTCCTTGCCTTATTGTGACCATCATTATTAATTACATTATTATTGTGGTAATTGGTATTTAATTTAGCAGTTTAACTAGCCCAAGTGGTATGACCAAATTGTCTGTGATTTGACTCAACTGCCTGATATCAAGTAGAAGGCAGAGTCAGTACTGCAGTTTGTCCCTTATTGGGTCATTTTCAATTTATCTGATGTTAGAAATCTTAAAGATTGATGGTACTAGTCTTTGGGATTCTTACAAGTCTGTTATATGACTTTACATCTGCCAGTGTTATATTACCATTGGCAGCTTTCCCAGTAACCTTCTTTTGGTCAGCATTCAAAAAGTGATGGATTTTGAGTAGATCCTAGCCAGCATAATCTGTTGGGAAACAATTTAAGGTTATCATGAGACCCTGGATACTGTACATTAGCTAATACTCTTTCTTTAACTATGGTATAAGTATTACTGGAATGTATCACTTTGGTTTTTTCTTTTTTTCATTGGGATACAAATGCTTGAAATAAACTTTCACTGTTTTGAATAAGGAAAAGTTTCTGAGTAGGGGATCTGCAAATCTATGTTTCTATTCCCCAAATTATTATTGGTATCTTTGTAAGAGGTGGGAAAATCTGCTCTTCCTAGGAGTCAGCTAGCCAGTGTTTATCTGAAGATTCTTTTTGGCCAAAGGACAACATCTGGCCTTTCTACAAGAGCAAATTGATCCTTGAATAACCAAAAGGGGGGAAGCAAAAGCATTTAACTCTAGTCCTTTTATGTTCTGAAGGAATTTTGCATGGTAAAAGACTAAATCTGTCAAAAAGCTAGTCAGTAATTTACTTCTATTGATATGGTAGGCAGACAAGATAATTGGTAGTTAATTAATAGTCCACTTAACTTAAAAGGTTTCACAGTTTTAAAATAGTAATTACTGAATTAGGCATTTATATCCAAATGTCTAAAGCCTATTTAGGTAAAATCCATTCAGAAAAGTAAAAGCAAGGTCTGAGTAATGAAGCACTTAAAGACATTAGTGCTACAACTGTACCTAGTATTAAATGAATGGTCCCTGATCATAAATGTTTTCCAAGTTCTTGGGTGATTTACCTGATTTTAATCACAAGAATACTGTTCCTTAGTTCTAAGGAATCCAGTTTCTTTAAATTTAAGATAAAAATCACATTCTTATAGGTAATCAAATAAAAATTATTTTAGATAGTTATATTTAGCTGTTTGTTGAACATTTTTCAATGCTAATATTAAGGATTTTAAAACATGGTATGTTACAGAATTTTGAGAGAACCTTCAAGAATTATTTAGCTCCACCGCTCTTCTTTTTAAAGGTGGGAAAACAGACCAGGAATGATCATTTTACTGAGGTCATGGTACATTGCACACCATTATTTATCTCTAAGCATAGCTACTAATAGACTTTGAATTTATGACTTCTTGAAAAAGGAGGTTAGAACCATCCTTTGAAATTTTAGACATATTAGGTAGTAATTGTTCATTCTGCCATTTTCTTCATAGGCTTTCATTTTTAAATACATTTTTAAACAAAGTTATAAGAATGTGCCTTAAGTTGGACTGAGTTGAGCTAAAGAGTAGAACTTTGGTAATTTACCAATAAATATTACTGATTTATCATGTGAAATACAACATTATATGTACAAAGTAACTGAACAGGCAGCTATTTTCCCTTCAGTACACATTCCTATTAATTAGTAGTTTTGTCCTATTGTGGAATGTGCTACTTTTCTAACTTCCTAGAAAGTTTTCATTATTTTCCATTTTCCTTTATTTCCCCTTGTTCATAGTTAGAGTTGGGTGTGTGCATTGCAGGCATGATCCATTCTGTTCCCAAGAAGAAAGCTAATCTGTAGAAAAGTCAAAAGAAGCATTCTTGAACTTGTAGTAAAGATAACATTGGTTGAATAACTTTTTCAAAGAGCTGGCTGACTGTGTAGAGATGATTGCCCCTAGAGTAGTGCTCAGCAGTTCATTAGCAGAATCTAGTGATAATGGTCTAGTAGACTTAGAAACCTTGTGGTGAGATACTGAGGAATTCCTGACAGTATTCTTTTTTCCTCCTACATTAAATTTGCTTTCTAATTGACACTGGATCTGATGTTCATATTTTCTCTTGAATTAATATTTGGTTCTATGAATAAATTAAATTTGTATTTTATTAGGCATTTTAATCTTTGTCAAGCTAACCCAATTTGTGATGTGATTTTTTTCCCTCTAGTACTGTCTCCTTTTCTCTTTAAGATATGTTATTGAGTCATTTGGAGCAAGGGTTGTTTGCTTGTCTATAAAATATTAGTAGAATCAGAAAGTATTCTATATTTCTTGGAAATTTCTAATTTTATATTCTAAATTAAAACAATACATAAATTAGCAGCTTTCATCTTTGAGAATAATTCAGATAGAGATAAAAGCAAAAATAAGTTAATTTGAATGGTTAATGGATATGAATAGTCTATTCTGATAGTTATATGTCAGGTATAATATATATATATTTCTAATATACCTTGGATTTTTTTTTTCCTTCAAAAGGAGTAGGAGGATAATGCCCATAGTGTTTAGGCTTCTAACTTGCATCCTACTAAAATTCCACGAGGGGGACTGTAGTCAGGGTGAATTTGCATTTGCATACATTTTCTTCTCATGCTTGCCCCTGCTTATCTTCCTGTGAAACCATCATTTCATTTATCTTTTTGGTTCCAAGTAGTTTAATATTTTAGTATTATTTTTTTAAGTGAAGTTCCTTTCAGAAATGACCAAATTCAGTGTTTTGAACTTTAAAATTCCATACTATGCATCTTGATTTTATTCTGTCTAGGTTTAATTAGTGATTTCTTATAAAAGATTTAATTTTTTTTAATGACCAACAGTTAACTATTTAGTCCTATTATGATCTGCGATTTAAAGATGAGGAAACTGAAGCTTACAAAGTTTAAATGACATACCGATATTCTTATAGCTAGCTAGTAAATATCTAGATGGGATTCAACTCACTTGAGTTCAAGTCTTGTACCCCACAAGGTAAAACAACAAGGCATTTTATTAACATAAATTGTTGCAAGATGTTAATTGAAAAGGACTAGGCATTTTGAGTTCATGAATTCCAAGCTCTATGGAAATGAAGCACTTGGTTGCCAGGGCAAAGTCACTTGTATCACCTCTGCATATAGCTGAAGTGAAGTGGAGAAGTAAGTAACTGGAATTTAGTAAATCAGGAAGTAGGAAGTTAAGATATCTGAGGGATCATCAAAATCAGGACAGAAGTTGAATGGAGAAACTGATCAAAGCACTGCCTCCATTGGAGAAGGACAGAGATGTTCTGAAAGTTGATAAAGATTTACAAGAACTTGGGTTGTGGGATAAATTTGAATAGCATAAATTTTGAAAGAGATATTGCTGAGTTGAGTAATGATGGTAAAATGGGAATCAGGAAGTGGCAGTGGGGAGAACCAATAGTATTCTGGCTCCTCCACTATGACTAATGGGGAAGAGAGGTGTAAGAGAAAATATACTCATTAATATTTATCTGCATCCCCTGTCTCTTTTTCTGAGCAAAAATTAGGTTGAAAGATTCATTCCAGGATTCATATTTAGATCTTGATGAACGATGATCTCTTTGCCTTTTGTCAACTTTTCCTAGTATCTTTTTTCCCCCTTTTTTCTTCTCTAGTCCAACCCAGATAATCTTTCCTTAATATGTAAAATATAGCTACATCTCCAACCAAAAAGGGTCAGAATGGGGAACAAAAGAACAATCTCCCATTTTCCTTATGCCAAAAGTTACAGTACCAGATTTGGTGTCCTTGTTCCTTAGTTCTTGCCTAGACTTAGCCCTTAGTAAATTAAACCTCTTGACCACCTTAATAAAACCAAACCAAACCAAAAAAA
>JAJPUD010025220.1:0-17834 GCA_023553655.1 Myrmecobius fasciatus | reverse complement strand
TCAGATTGGCTAAAATGACAGGAAAAGTTAATGATGAATGTTGGAGGGGATGTGGGAGGGCTGGGACACTGATGCATTGTTGGTGGAGCTGTGAACGGATACAGCCATTCTGGAGAACAATTTGGAGCTATGCTCAAAAAGTTATTAAACTCTGCATACCCTTTGACCCAGCAGCATTTCTATTGGCCTTATATCCTAAAGAAATCATAAAGGAAGGAAAAGGCCCCACATGTGCAAGAATGTTTGTGGCAGCCCTTTTTGTAGTGGCTAGAAACTGGAAATTGAATAGATGCCCTTCAATTGGAGAATGGCTGAATAAATTATGGTATATGAATATTATGGAATATTATTGTTCTGTAAGAAATGACCACCAAGATGATTTCAGAGAGGCCTGGAGAGACTTACATGAACTGATGCTGAGTGAAATGAGCAGAACCAGGAGATCATTATACATGGCAACAACAGTACTATATGACGATCAATTCTGATGGACATGGCTCTCTTCAACAATGAAATGTTTCAAACCACCTCCAATTGTTCACTGAAGAAAGCCATATATACCCAGAGAGAGGGTTGTGACATGTGGACCACAACATAACATTCTCATACTCCTTGATTGATGTTTGCTTACATTGTGTTTCCTTTATCTGATATATCATTTGTGTAGATAAGATTTTTCTTGCACAACAATAATAAGTTTGGAAATATGTATACATATATTCAATTTGCCAATATTTTAACATAATTAACATGTAGTGGATATCCTGCCATCTAGGGGAGGGGTGGGGAGTTGGGGGGAAAAATCTGTAACAGAAAGCTATGTAAGGGTTATTGTTGAAGAATTACCCACACATATGTTATGCAAATAAAATAAAAAAAATTTAATTAAAAAAAAAAGAAATTGGTTTACTTGCTATCTAGGGCAGGGAGTTGGGAAAGGGGGTGGGGGGATTGGAACACAAGATTTTGCAATGATTAATGTTAAAGAATTAGCCATGCATATGTTTTGAAAAATAAAAAGGGGGGCATTAGATTTGGAAATTAAGAGATTAATATTATCTTTAGAAAGCATTGTTTCAGATGAATGATGAAATTCTAAGATTTCACTGAGTTTGGAACGAGTAGAACCATATGTGTAAGTAAGGATTAATATAAAATATTGAATAACAAACATGCTTGTTCATACTCTTGCTGATAAATGTGATACTTCTATATCAAAAAGTCTAATATTCCACTGATTATAATCTATCATCCCATCTTTTACTGTGGTTTATAATCTATTTTTCTTCTTCACTAAGACCTCTAGTGTCGCTACCCTTATTAAAGCTCTTATCTAGCATTCTCATTTTCCATCCTCATCTTGATAAGTTCAACTTTTGCTCTTTATTTTTTTTGTCATTTATGCTCAGACAAACCTAAATTCTGCCCTAACTCCACCATTTCTCTCTCTCTTTTTTTTTATTGGCTACTAAATTGTTATGGAAAAAGTCCTGATTTTATTCAGCATGCTTTCATTGAAGATGCATTTTATATAATGAATGTTGAATCTTTACTGTAACAAGACAGTCTTTTTATTATTTATTACTTGACTATTACATTTTCCACAATGACAGATTTAAAGTTTATCTTCTCTCCTCAAATATTTCATATCATTTTTCCTTTCCCTTCTTACCTGGGTATTTCATGCTCCATTTTACTGAAAAGAGTATAAAAGCATACACTAATAAACCTGTTTTTATTTCAATCTTCCTCACTCTGCCTCTCTTCCTACTCTTCTAATCATTGTCTCCTCCTATTAAAATGCAGACTCCTTGAGGAGTACTTACTATATTTCTTTTTATATTCAGATTGTTACTTTACTGAATGATGCTTGACCCACCCATAATAAGAGTAGAGCCAAGATATAATTCATTCAAAATAGAGACCAAGAGCTCCTTTAATCAGTGAATGGATGTGGCCTCAGTCAAACTAAACCCTGTTAAAGACCTTTTATTAAAAAGAACAAGGTTTCTCACTGCATCCAGGACCATTTCCAGCCTTTCTAAACCATATCTGGTCATGAGTCTGGAGAAAAAAAGTAGGCAGGTGGCCTTGCACAGCCCTCTCTCATTTAAATCCAATATGCTTGTAAATCATGGCATCTCCTCCCTGATCTCATGGTCTTCTTTGAGAAGGAAGGATAAACAGCAACCACCTTCCGTTTTTGAAATTGCAAAACTCATTGACATGATTCCACCTCCATTATTCCTTTAGTCCAGTTTCTGATGAACAGGTATACCTTATCCTTTAAGAAGTCCACCCTGTGATTTGTAGTCTTGTTACCACTATTTTCTCATTTAGCAGCTTGCCCAACAAAAATCCCTGAGGCATCTCTTTGTCAATCTTTTCCTCTTATGCAACTTCTTTATTGCTACCTATAAACATGACAATGTCTTTTCTTCCATTTTTAAAGCCTCACTTCACCTTCTCTTTCCCCCAAGCTCTCTTTTTTTTCCCACTGGCTATCATCTATCAAAAAATCAAAACCAAAACCACAACTATCTAGTGACCTTTTGACATCTGTTTTCTAATTTTATCACTCAAATCAAATTTCTCTCTCTTAATACAACACTGATCATCAAATCTGACTTTTCCAAGTCTTCATCCTTTTTGATCTCTCTCCAGCATTTTACACTGTTGAGGAACCTGTCTTGAATATTCTCTATTCCTCTTTAGTTTTTCATGAGAGTTCTCTCTTCTGGTTCTTCTACTTGAAAAGTTGGTACTTCTCAGTTTTTCTAGTTCATTGTTATCTATATTGTTTCCTTTAACTATAAGAATAACCCAAGGCTTTACTCTCTTTTTTTCTCTCTCTCTCGCCATACATTCTTAGCAATCTCATCAATTCCCAAGGATGTAATTATCAACTTTATATAGGTGACTGACAGATCTATATATATAGCCCAAGCCTTTCTATTAACCTCCAATTGTACTTCTAATGCTGCCCAGTTGACATTTTTACTGAATATCTTGTATTCTTTTCAAGTTTAATGTAGTCAAAACAGAACCCATCATCTTTTCACTCAAATATTCTCTTCCCCTTAAATTTCCTGTTTCTATTGAAAATGCCAACATTTTTCCAATAATGTTTTTGCAGTTTTGATTTTTTCCTCTCTGTATCTTTCTCTCTCATTTGCTTAACCACTTGCCAAATATTTTAACTTACTTAGCTGACAGTAGTTTCCCCTATAAAAATATATTTCACACCCACCCCCTTCTTTCTACTTAAAGAACCACTACCATAAATGGAAACATTTCTTCTCTCATGGGCTGATGCAATTGAATCTTAATTATTGTCATGGCTTCACTTCCATCTCCTTCTGACCTAGCATCCATCCAACTGCCAAACTGGCATTCTTGAAACACAGGTTTAAACAAATCACTGCTTTGCTCCAAAAACTCCAGTGGTTCTCTTTTTTTCTATAGGAATAAATGGAAAGCCTTTGTTTGGAATTTCAATCTCTTTCTAATTCTTACCCACACTATGTTTCCAGATCAATTATTTTGTACATACTGAAGTACAGGTAACATGGTCTGCTTTACATTTTTAACATATAATATGCCATTTCCCACCTCTTCACCTTTCTAATACTATATCCCCTACAGGGGAATGCATTCTTTGCTTACTTTTGATTTTTAGAATTCTTAGTTTCCTAACAATCTCTATATGTCTACATTATTTTTTAAGGTAATTGGGTTTAAATGGCTTGTCTGGTTAAATATCTTAGGCTAAATTTGAACTCAGGCCCTTTTTTAATCAAGGGTCAGTACTGCACCCACTGAACCTCGTAGCTGCCCTCAATATGGCCTTTTACATAAAGTCCTGATTTACCCAGTTTACATTAATCCTCCCTCCAAAAGTGCCTTGCTTTATTATTTTGTTTGCTTAAATTATGCAGAGTTTTGTTTGTTTTGTTTTAATAGGTAAAAAATGGCATCCTCAAGAGCAGGACTTTTATTTTTTTTTAGATTTGTTTTTATAGCTCTATATCATACCATAGTGCCTTTAACATAATAAGAATATATAAAAATATTTGCTTGATTAATTTATGGGCAACTAAATGGAAGGACCCCCTATCATATCTCTAGATATAAGATGAAATCTCTGTGAAATGATATGGGGTATATAGTTTTAAGGAAAGTATATTCTATTAAAGATAGTTATTAACTTTAGGAAATAATCACTTAAAAATAAAGAAATTTCTGGTGCATAGCATCAGTTGATAGGTTGTGAATTC
Organism: Myrmecobius fasciatus; assembly: GCA_023553655.1. Lineage (NCBI taxonomy): Eukaryota > Metazoa > Chordata > Mammalia > Dasyuromorphia > Myrmecobiidae > Myrmecobius > Myrmecobius fasciatus. The sequence continues at coordinate 13,557 of JAJPUD010025220.1, read as the reverse complement.
AGAATTTTATTTCACTAAAAACTAGAACTGCAAAGATTTGAAATATGCCTTATCTTAATCAAGTCACCCTTGGTCCCCCAAAAGATGCTAGCCACAGGATTCTATTCATTGTCATTATGTGTCAGTAGGCAAGAAGAAAATATATATAAAAGCTAGAAAAGGAAGGCAACAAAAACACTTGAAATGAAAGGAGGCCAATTTATTACCAACCAGCTCGTTTTAAAAAACAACATGGAGAATTTGGCATGCATATACACACATTTGAGTTTATACATATAACAATGCAAGCATAAACATACATATGTGGATATATATATATAATCTATACATACACACATGCATATATTTGTGCATGTATATATGTGCACACTTATTTCATGAGTATGTGTATTAGAATTAGTGTTCAAAATCTATTAATTGATCCAATTGTGGCTTCATTAAAGAGTTCCTGTATAGCAAAATTTTGACTTTCCCAGAAGTCAGAATATTCCTTCCCCTTTAATGCTTCCCAGAACCCTTTAGAGCTTCCAGGAATTTTATTTTATTTTCATTAATAATTAATAATTCAGAAATCCCAGCATTAATTTTCAGACACAATAATTTCAACTAACACTTAGTAAGCATTAGGCTTGCCAGTTCTCAAAGATTCACCAGACTTCTCCCAGAATTGCTGGCTCCCAAAGTTGACTTACCTTTTTCCCAAGGATTTTGCAGAGATTGTGATTATCGAACTACTTCAGGAGTAGCACTAATTTCTTCCTTAGTCTTTTTTTTAAACATAAAATGTTGTGACTATAATATACCTTCTTTCACCTTCATAAGCCTCAGAACGGCATTATCAAAGATTGGTAAAATCATTGGTAAATGTATTCTGCATCTAAAAATTTAATTAGAGGTGATTAAATTAAAATAATTAACATGAAATGTGAATGCCTAATATTTCATTGTTGTGTTTGGGGAATCATTAGATATGTTTTTTTTTTCTGTTTTCACAACTGGCAAAGCCTATCACCTTGAACATGTTATTTCCATTCACTCTCTATTTCATTATTTAAGAAATGAGACTTAGAATATTTTCCATTGAATAACATCTAAAAAAGGGCAATCAGAAATGAAGTGGGTGAGTAAAGAAATTGTATATAACAAATGCTACAATAAAATGACTTTACTTATGCAGAAGAATGGCATTAACCCCACAGAAAAGATCTGCTTCCCTTCAATATTTATTTGTATTACTAATGCCTATTGAATACTACATTAAAGCACTAAAGTATTAAAAGGTACATTTTTCCATATGCTTCATTTTATTACTATATTTACTAGATTTTCCCCATTCCTTATTAGTAAATAGTTCAGATAATTGTCTATGCCTAGCTTAGATGAATGCCAAGATTTTGCTGGTTATTACCAGGACACCACATATATGAATGTATATATCTTAAATTCATATACATTTGTATAAATGTGTGTATATTGTGCATACATGTAGACATAAATACATGCACATGCTATTTAGATAGATTGATATATAGTTTACATATCTCTATATAATCTATATCTATCTATATAAATATATGACTATATTTATATAGATAACTGTGTATCAATTATACTTCTTATACTATCAGTTATGCTTCTCCTATTCTTATGCTAAGAAAGGTGATCTTTCAGTTCCATGTCCTTTCTCCCTGAAAAACAGATGCTTTAAATAATGCTAAATATATGACTATGGATATGAAGTACAGATATTGATTGTTCTAAACATCCAGTCAATCCATGTAGAAATATGTTAAGTGACTAAAATGTCAGTATTTTTCGATGCAAAGATCCCGCCATGCTGGGTAGATATATTAAGATATATTAAGGATGCCAAAAACAGATAGAAATGTCCCATGTACACCAAGACATCCATAGCATCTCTTCTACACATGACAGATTGATAATTGCACATAGGAATATAATAGAACAAAAGCAATAATAAATATGAATAATTTATCATGGAAATGATCAGGTGAACTCAGAGTAAAACAAACAGTTCCAGAAAATTAGTATACTAAGTTAAAAAATGAAAACACAATTCTGTATAATTATAGGAACACAGATTAATTCTTTTTCAGAGTCAGGGAAGTAGACATGCAGAATTTTCTTCTTACTCTTGGACTTGGACTTGGGTGTTTTGAATGACTTTGCCAACGTTTACCCTCTTTATTTATTTATTTTTATTATAAGAGAATATATATTGAGTATACAAAGTATGAGAAATATATTCCAAAATGAAAGTCACATAAAATATGTTAAAGATTCTTTTTTATAAAAACTGCCTCTTGGTCACCTAACTGCTAAGGTTCTGAGAAAGAATTTGAATCCCTATTGTCCTTATTTTAAGGCTGATTCTTTATCTTCAGGCTACCTTTTATGATTAACATAGGTTGGTTTATCAGAATAAATAGTTGATTCTTTTGGAAGATACAGAGACACACTAAAAATGTAATCAGACAAAATAACAAGAAAATGAAATAACTGGAAAATATATAAATGGGCATATGATCTTATCAACCTTTACATTTCCTCCATGATTCAAATTGTGACCCATGAATGTCTGCAATTTTTATTGTTCATGTCTTCCCTTAACTTCTGAGTAGAGGGTCTACCCAAAGTATTAGAGACCTTCTTTGATTTTTATTTGATATTTTGAGGATACCAATGGCATATTCAGACCACCTATAATGCCTTGCTACATGAGTAGTCTTTTCTTTTTCTATCAAACATTTCACCTGATGATATGATTTATTTTTGTTCTTTCAAGTTTCTCATTGCTTATATCAATAACTCTCTCGTGTTTTGGGTGCACACCACTGTCTTATGTTTTATTATAAAGAGTTATGACCTCCTCTGGGATAATGTGAGATTGCGGTATTTCTACATTAGATTGCACATATAAGCTCTGAATATTTAAGGTACACCTAGCTATTTGAGGTACCAAACCATTTGAGAATTATGGATTATATATTACTTCCTCTTCCTATCATTTTTTTTACTAATTCATTTATTTCTGTTTAATAATTATCTTATTTCATTTTAGAAACTGCTGTGTTTTATGTCTCAGTGCACTACAGCAAGATATGGAGTCATTAAAGGAATTTTACAATTTCCCAAGGGCAATTCATCTCACATTTTGTCTTTATTTTAATTTTCCCTATCAGTTTCCTGAGTACACTCTTTCCTTGATGATTGATCCATATTAGTATTGACCAATCCTGTCCCCTGCTCTAGTCATAAAAATCCAGTCTCACGATTTAGGGAATTCAACCAAAACATACCTATTCCACCATCTAGTCTGCTCTCACATGCTTGACCAGAGGGACTTGGTTGGCTACAGAGGTGACATGTATTAACTTTCCTGAGTTGTGAGTCCTTATATTTGGATCCCTGATGTCCAAGTAAATATACTTTCTCTTCTTTGAAGAAGCCTCTAGAGGTATGAGATAGAGTGCATTATTGGACAAGTCTAATATACAAGTAGTGACAAACTTCTTGGGAGAAAATTTTCAATGTTAACAGATACAATAGAGAAAACAGAACAAGTCATTATTTGCTTCCAGCCCTCTACCAGCCCAGAAAGTGGTTGATCTTTTAAACTGATACAAATAAAGCAGACAATAAAAATTATGATTCACATAGGTTTTAAGACTTACTTTTCTAAATCTATATCTTTACAATGTCACAACTAGCCTCTGCACAGGTACTACATATTTTATAATACTTATTTTACAGGAAATAGCCTGAATGTCAGAGACATGAAGTGACTTGATCATGGTCATCACACATTATTAATGTCAGAGATCAAATTTGAATCCAGGTCCTCCCAAAGCTAAATCTACCACTATATACTATTTCATATTGCTTTTCTTCTCTAAACAAACAAACAAATCACAATTCAGAAAACACTGGAAATATATGTAAGTGAAAGATATTCAAGTCCAGGGGATCCTTGAAAATAATGTGGAATTTAGAATACTTGTCTAGATGTTCCTGTTTTATCAGTCCTAGAACCTAAAAAAGAAATTTCTATTTTCAAAATGAATATGTGATTTTAATAGGTAGGATTAACTGGTAAAAATTACACTGTTCTCTCAATCTCATTTCATGCTTATCAATTCCCTGTTCTGTTTTGTAACTTTACATAATATACATAATTTATATTCTAATTTTACCACTTATTAGACATTGGTATTAAATAGAGTACTCCAGAACACTGTACATTTCTTTTGACAATTCTTTGCCCTTAATGAAATGTGACCAGATATACTTCTATATAATTCAGGCTTAACATTGGCTATAGCTATTTCTTGCAGGATTTACATAAAGTACAGATGTGTGGTGGTAACCTCAATAGTCAAACTGATTAAAGTTATTCTCATTTTATTCATCTGCTTTTAATAAAATGAACCACAATAGAATTTCATTACTTTTATGTCTTTTCCAAGTAAGCTCTTGGGTCATTTAATATTTTAAATCTTTCTGAAATGATGTGTTTTGAGCCACTAAGAAGCAAAGTACCTGATTAGAGAATGTGAAGTTATATCCAAATGGTACTTCAGTGATAAGAATACAGTTTTGTTAACTGATCAACTAAAGATTTCCATAAACAGAAAATGACATATAGTCATGCTTAACTTATAAATATTTCTCTGCTTAATCCATCAGATTTAACTAAGTCTCCAATGACCTAAAACTATCAATATTTGAGAAATTTTTCTGCTTTAAGATGCATGCTTCAATAATTTCATTTTGTTAGCATTTTTCCTACAAACATAATGTACATATAAACATATCCAGATTGAATTATCTTCAATATATAATAAGTTTATGGAAGCCTTATTCTGGTATACATGAAAACTAAAAACAAATGCTAAATATATATTTTTATATTTTGATGGATTGAAAATTCCAGTACTGTAGGAATTCTTTCTACTGAATCAGATTGCAAAGCCTCCAAGCTTTCTCACATTTTGTAATTCTTGTCCCCATCTTAACATCAATCATATAATGGGGTGGATGGAATTCTGGTCCTATAGTCAAGTAAACGTGTGTTCAAATCTGATGTGGCTGTGTAACTGTTATAAGTCAATTAACCTCTGCCTGGCATATAAAGTTTTCTCATCTGTAAAATGGAGTTAATAATAGAAGCTACCTTATAAGGTTGGTGTAAGGACAAAATGAAACAAATATTTATAAAATGTTTATAAGCACTATATCAAGGCTATTATAATTATTATTGTCATGATCATATATCATTATGAATATAATCATTCTCATAATGATCATCAATCTCTGTTTACCACTTACAAGCACAAACAACTTGCTTCTTTTATTATCTAGGCAATAAAAGGGCCATTTTAATATTTCTCATCTCATCTTTTACTCTCAGTGAGTAACTGGACAGCCAGCTTTTTGGTAATATTTTAAAACATTCTCATGTCTGAGTCATTATTGATAACTTACATACTTGTGCTTGTTTCCTACTGCTTTTGTTTTAGTTATAATTAAGGTTTTTCTAAAATTATAACATAATTTATATAATCTGATATCGGTTTATAAATGAATAATTGCTTTATAATTTAGATAATTATATATTTTTATATAATTTATATAGCAATACTAATTTATATTTATAGTATAATTTAGGTTCTTATGAAATCATAATATACATTTTTTGATTTAAAGGAATATATCTTAAAATCACAGAGTTACAAAGTCCTTTAGCATTTATGTAGTTCAATTTCCTAATTTTACAGATAAGGAAAACCTAAGATACAGAGGAACTAAGGCTCTGAGAGATATGTCATGATGTATCTAAAGTCATAAAGGTTATTTGTAGCAAAAAATGTGTTTCAAATTCAGTTCTTCCAACTCTCAACCATCATATCTCTTAATGTAGTATCCAATCTACTCCTCCTACTTAAAGGATTTGACAATTGGAAGGAACTTTCAATATCCATTTACTTCAAGCAGTAACAAAAGGAATCTCCATTATAATAAACCTAGCAAGTAGACCTCTAGCCTCTGCTTGAATACCTCCATGAATAGGGAACTTAGAACCAATCAACACAGATCATTTCACCTTTCTTCAACTCTAATTTAAAAAAAAAAAGTTTTTTCAACAACATAACTAAATTGAACCTCTTTCAGAATGCTTGGTAAATTAACTTACATGATAAAAACAACTAAATTTGTTCCTTTGCAACATTTATCTCCATTGTTCCTCCTTCTAGGACAACATATAAAATGTCTCCTTCTTCCTCCATGTAACAAAACGTCAAATACTTAAATACAGTTACTTTAACTGACCTTCATGTGATATGAACTCAAGTAATTTTATGCTTCTGGTTATCCTTCTCTGGAACTTCTCCAACAAATCACTAAGCCATAGTGATCTTAATTCAATATCATTTTCCCTTTTAGACCTATGTATAGTAAGATCACTTTCCTCTTTCTAGAAGCAGTTCTCATCTTTATGCAGCCTTAGAACGTATTAGATTTTGTGTCAGCTGCATCAAGGGAACTCACATTCCAAATTAACATCAAGATTTTTCTCACTATAATTGATGCATGTTTTTGATTTTGATTTATTTATCTCTTCAATTTTATATTATTAGATTCAACCCTATTATCTATTCTCTCAAAATTATTTCGGATCCTAACTTTCTCATTGACTGTGTTAGTTGTATTTTGCAGCTTTGTGTTTTTTGCAAATTTTGGACTCATATCACTTTGCATTTGCAGAACCTGTTCAATATCTATCACTGTCTCTGTCTGTTTCTATCTCTTAAAACCATGTTTTTCAGCAAGTACCCATCAAATGTCCAGAAGAAGCAAGGACATTCATAATCCCTCACAATTTTGAAGTCTCATGTCTCAGTAGTTCCCAGAAATTTATGGGCAACTGTGAGATACACACTCACTTGGGTGACCCCTAAAGGCCAATTCATGTTTTCTTTTATATTCAAGACATTTCACTATTATTGTTTTCTCTATTATTGTTCCATCTTATTCGTGGAATTGATTATGTATTCACAAACCTTTAGCAGAAATATAATACCTCGTCCAACATTTCTTGGCCCTTAGATTTTGGTGTAGTTCTTCATAATGACAACTTTCTGAAGACATATTTTTTCTTTGTTTCTAACTGTTTTTTAATGTTTTCTGACAGCATGTTATTCAGTCATTAACTCTAAACCTCTTTCATAATGCTTGGTAAATTAACATATTCTAAACTGGCTACTAGAATTCTCTGGTGGCAAGTAAATAAAATCTTTTCTGGAAAAGTTTTTTGAGCCCCTTTAACCTCTTTGTTGTGGTTTATTCTTTGCATTTTTGGATTATCTTTAAGAAAATAGTAATATTTAATATATTCTATACATTTAGAAAAGTGAACAGTATTTCTATTCATGTAGAAATTGAATTTACATAATATAATGTAATGTCTTATCATCTTTATGTATCCATTTTTTCTAATTTAGTATTTACTTTAATTTTCTGGTATTTAATTGAAGATCTGACTTCTTGTTCAGTCCTTTTAGTTGACCCGATCATGACTCCATCTTCATGACCCCATCTAGGATTTTCTTAGCAAAGATAATGGAATGGCTTCAGATAATTTTTACAAATGAGGAACTGAAGCAGGTATTAATAACAACTGATCATTGATAACAATAAAGCAGATGATGCAATTCTAGCTGAGCTATTTGAAACCTAAAATAATAATTCTGTTAAATTTATGCATATGAAAACTTAAATATTGGCCCCTAGGTTGGAAAAGATCAGTTTATATCTCAGTCTTAAAGAAGAGCAAAAGCCAATGCTCAAATTTCTGAACGAATTTACCCATTTCACATGACAGCATGGTTAGGCTTAAGATTCTGCAAGTTAGTCTTCAGCAATATATAAATTGAGAATTATCAGAAGAGCAGACTGGTTTTTAGATGAATTTTAGGGGGCAAAATCCATTACTGCTTTTTTGAATTTATTAAAGTTTGACTCTGTGGATGACAACAAAATGGGACAAGTCTTCAAAGAGATGGGAATACCAGATCATCTCAATTGTTTCCTAAAAAACTTGTATTCTGGTCATGAAGCAACAGTTAAAACTGAAATGGGACAACTGATTGGAAAAGATGTATGACAAACATGTATTTTGTCACTTTAATTATTTAACTAATATGCAGAGTACATGATATGAAAGACAAGCTGGATGATTCAAAATTTGGAATCACCTGGGAGAAATATCAACAAACTCACATGTACATATAATAGTATTCTGATAACAGAAAGTAAAAAGGAATTAAGAAAACTTTGATGAGGGCAAAAGCAGAGAGTAACAACAACAAAACCTGAAGATGTTAGCAACTGATTCCTTCATTTCTTGGTAAACAGAGGGAGTAGAAATGGGAGTAATCTCAAATTTTCTAGTCCGGCTCAAAGATCACAGCAGGTAGCAACTTCAGCCATGAAATTAAAAGATGTTTACTCCTTGGAAAGAAAGCTATGGCAAATGTGAACGGTATATTTAAAAGTAAAGCCAACAAAGGTCCATATAGTCAGAGATATGAGTTTTTGTTGTTTGTTTTATTTTGTTTTGTTTTTGTTTTTCAGTGACAAGATAGGACTATAAAATTTGAATATAAGGAAAACTTAGCATCTTAAAACTGTCACTTTTGAGTTTTAGTATTGGAAAAGATTTTTGGGATTTTGACAGCAATCAGTCATATCAGTCAATACCTAAATTAACTCAGACTATTTACTGAAAGGTCAAACACTGAAGCTGAAAATTCAATACTTTGGTCACATAATGAAAAGACAAGACTCAGTGAAAAAGACGGATATTGGGAAAGACTGAATACAAAAAGAGAAGGAATAACAATGAATGAAATGGATAAAAAGTAATATGGAAACAACGAACATTTCTTAGGGGTTAGAGGTCCGATGTTCTCACAATCTGGAAAAACTGTATAAAAAAAAATGATCCTTTCTTAATTCCAGAGAAGAAATCTGGCTTTTTTTCTTTTCTTTCTTTTTTTTAATGGGGTATTTATAGTATCTCATTATCAAATTTTGATTGATATCACACAATCCTATGTATATATATATATTATGTATATGGGAATCTCTAAATTTCAGTGTTATCTGCTGACCTTCACATGTTGTTTGAAGCTTTTGAAGCTTCCACAAAATTTCCCCAAAAATTCCCATTTAATTTCTGATGCTGACCTGCAGTATATAAAAATCTCAAAGGGGAAAATTTCAGTGTGGAAGGGATTATTGTATTCATGAAATGCAAGTGTTAGGCTTCTTAGCATTGTAGAAGTCTGGAATCTCTCATGTCTTGATCTGGAATCATATGTCAATAAAGGTTTCTCAGTTCCTTCTGATGCCTACTTTTACATAAAAATCATTGATTATAAAGGTACCAATTCAATCTGTTTTGAAGTTTGATAAAGCTATCTATTTTACCTTTTAATTTTCCCCCAGTAAATGTCATTAAAGAAACTGCAGTTCTCCTTCCTCATACTACCATCCCTGTTCCGCAAGTGGCATCACCCTAAAATTATTTTGCTATTTATTTTGAATATACTTCATATACACACTTATATGTACATGTAGAGTTTCCCCCCCCAAAAAAGTAAGTTTTTTGATCCTTGAGAGTGATTTTTAAAAACTTGTCTTTATTGTGGGAGAAATATCTTCTCTCTGAGTTCATGGCATAGGAACTAATAACAAAATATATTAAGCACAAGACAGAAATTATAGAAGTTAAAACAAAGGTTTTATTATTGAATTCATATATAGGTACAGTTCTCAAAGAAAGCAATAAACTTGAAAAATCATTAGCATTCTAACAAGTCCTCTCATACATAAAATTTCATTAGAATGACAGAGAAATAATTATTTTACATATTGTATTATTGTAAATTCTGCATTATCCATAAAAATTAATGAAATTATAGATTCATGATACCATATTTCCTTCAAATGGTATTGAACAAAAGCTGAACAGACTTAAATAGTCATAATTTCATACATTCCCTAAGAAAACCTATCAAACAAATTCTATAAGTAACTTAAGTCAGGTTACACATTAAACTACTTTTAGATTGTTCACAAATAGACTTCTTGAGAAGTAAGATTCCCATGTCACCAAGATAACCAAGAAGGCTTGTTTTGTTTTGTTTTGTTTTTTCTATAAATTTTAAAAAAATAAACAGCACCAAGAACCTTGTAGAAATTATTTTTATTTTAATATGAGGGAACTGAGATTGAGAAAATTTAAGGGACTAGTTTACAATGACATTTCTATTAATATCCTAGGTAGGATTTGAATTTAGGTTTTCAAATGCAATGCAAGTGTTGGAGATGAAGTTTCCCAACTTAGGAAATTTGGCCAGAACTTAAATGTCTATTAGTCTGAAGCTTGCAAATCTCAAGCCCTATATTCTACCAAACTTAGTGTACTCTTAAATTAGAAATGTTGTGGAGATAGATATATACAGGGACATAATAATATAAATTACATATGAGGAATCACACCAAATATTTCTTAATTGAACGATGCATTTCATTTTATTAGTTAATTTTTTTTAAATTTGTGCACTTTTTTTTTTACTCTTAATTATAATCTAATCTTTCAGTTCTAAGTACAAAATTTTGAATTTTGGTATTACCAGTTGGAAAGTGGGCAAAAGAATAAGAAAAAAAAAAAAAGATCCTACATGGCTCTCTTCAACAATGAAATGTTTCAAACCACCTCCAATTGTTCACTGAAGAAAGCCATATACACCCAGAGAGAGGGATTTGAAATGTGTACCACAACATAACATTCTCATACTCCTTGATTGATGTTTGCTTACATTGTGTTTCCTTTACCTGATATATCGTTTGTGTAGACAAGATTTTTCTTGCACAACAATGACAAGTTTGGAAATATGTATACATATATTCGATTTGCCAATATTTTAACATAATTAACATGTAGTGGATATCCTGCCATCTAGGGGAGGGGTGGGGAGTTGGGGGAAAAATTTGTAACGGAAAGCTATGTAAGGGTTATTGTTGAAGAATTACCCACACATATGTTACGCAAATAAAATAAAAAAAAATTAAATTAAAAAAAAAATAAGATCCTATGCTAGATTATATCCTGGGTCTTAGGTCAATTCAAGCTTTTTTTTGCATGCTAACTGTCTGACTTCGGACAAATCATTGACTTTTTCTAATCTTATTGATTCATTATGCAAATAATCATATGATACCCGTCTTATCTACTTAACAAGTTTGTAATGACATCTTTTGGAAACAGATCATATGAACTCCTCTGTGACTTCCAAGCAATGGTTCTTATCAGTCATGTACAAGAACAAAAAACAAAACAAAATAAAACAAAAAGAAGATCTGACAACATTGAACAGAAATAGGTTTTACTGATTTTACTCATTCTATTATGAATGTGAATTCTTTATTAATATTCAAATTTTTGGTGTCTGAGCAATCCAAAGAAGGATATATAAAAGAAGAAAAGAAGTAAAATCATGAGAAGTGAACTCATCAAGAAAATGTTGGCAAGTTGCCAATTAGGAAAGAGGTAATTAATACAAAGAAGTCAGATAAATATTCATTTCATAATTAAAATAGAATAAGAATAAATAATATTAAGTTTGAAAAAGATGTGCAAGGTTAAAAATTTATTTTCAGTATTACTTAGTCTCATATATTCTTATACACACATATAGTTAGTAATTTCTTCACAATTATTATGTGACATATATGTATCATATACACACATATAAACATAATTTACATAGAGAATATGAAATTGTAGTGTTTCATATACAATAGGAAATTCATATATGTACATAGAGACATAACCATCAGTCCTAAAGTCCCCTCCCATTTTATGTGACTGTTCTCTTAGTCCTCAAGTAAGTTTTCCCCTCAAATTTCTCTAACATGTTGTAATTTTTTCCAATATGAAAGTCCTAGATGAACACTCCATGACTACTTTTTATCCTTTTTGCTTAGCACATTTTTCATTTCTCTCACTCCTTAATTACATCATATAATTCTATTCCCCTTCTGAATTCCTCATTGGTTACAAGTTATAGCTAGCTCAAAACAAGGTAGTTTTTTTTTTGTTTGTTTGTTTTTACATTGATTTCCCTGTAATGTATATCTTTAATTCTTTAGAAACAATAATCTCCAAGTCTCTCTATCATATATCAATAATGGTAAAAATGTCTGTACTGAAAACATAAGAAGGATAACCTTTGAAAACTAACAGAGATCTCATCAAGATACAATAGCAGGTCATGATAAACATCAGAACAATAAAAAAGTTTTGATATTTTCAAGTAATGTAAAAAAAAATTTCAGGCAGAAAATGCCTTAAGAAACTTCTTTATCCATGTTAGATCTTTATAACCTTGAATACTGTGTACAGTATTCTCACTACTTATTAGTTTCCCTAAATTTGGTTTATTTTTAAGTTTTGTTTTTTTATTTAATATTTGCCCCCAATTACATTCAAAACAAACAAAATAAGTTTAGATTTGTCCTAAAATTTGTGAGTTATATCCCTTATCCCCACCCACAATTAAGAAACCGCTTGTGAAGTTTTGTACAACATTTCCATAAAAATCAAGTTGTGGAAAAAAAAAATAGTTCTCTCACCCTAATGAAAATAAAAACCCTCAAAAAAAATTTAGTTGAGAGAGAGAGAGAGAGAGAGAGAGAGAGAGAGAGAGAATGCTTCACTCTGTATTCTGAAACAATAAGGATACAGACAGGATTTTTCATCATAAGTCTTGATGTAAATTGTGATCTTTGAGGGAAGGGTGGTCCTGAGCTTGACAGACCCTGGGAAATCTCTCTGGGAGGGGCCCCACCCTCTGGTTCATAGGGAAACTCCTAGATGGAATCTCTACTTATTCAACTGGAGATCTTGGCCTTGGGCATAATCACCTCCCTCTATGACAATTACCCCTTAATCTCTCCAGCTTCAAGCCTCAGAAGGCTAAATAAGAGGGCACAGAAACCCTGAATGTAAATTACTTCCCTTTTGGAACTGTCCACTGGGAGAGTTGTTTTCTCAGCTTAATAAATCCATTTTTGCCACAAACCTCTCGCCTCATTCATTGGGATTTGGGAATATTTTCACAAAAACTGTGACCAACCAAAGGGAATCTCTCAGCTCTTGTTTCTAAAAAAACCTCAACATTTGGCGGGAATCCCCAAGATTCTAGCTGAAGTAAGGATTCTCTTGTTATCCTGTAGCTGGAACACCTACATAACTGGGAAGGTGTGGGCTGTTGGTGGGACTTCATGCTCCAGCAGAATTCCTCAGCCTGGACTGGGAGTTCCTGTGCTTGAACAGAGGTACCCCTTAATGAGGGAACTTTTGTCTCTTCCTCTTTAGGGACACCTATAGAGGGGGAAGTGCTATAGAATTTGGGGAACCTAAGACTTGTGGCAAAATGGGGCAATCTATCTCTGTCTCTATTCCTA
>JAJPUD010025219.1:0-17836 GCA_023553655.1 Myrmecobius fasciatus | reverse complement strand
GTCAGTTGTTTTTCCTAGGAGATATTTCATATTTTCTTCTATTTTTTTTCCTTTTTTTGTTTTTGTTTAACTGATTCTTGAAGTTTTATTGAGTCATTTACTTCCATTTGTTCAATTTTAATTTTTAAAGTATTATTTCCTTCAGTTATCTTTTTTAGCTCCTTTTGTAGCTGGCCAATTGAATTTCTTGATTCAATGCATTCTTTTTCCATTTTGCCAGTTTTGTTTTTCAGTGAATTGTTGTCTTTTTCCAATTCACCAATTTTGTTTTTCAGTGAATTGTTTTCTTTTTCCAATTCACCAGTCCTATTTTCCAGTTTTTGATATTTCTGTTGCCCTGATCTCAATTTATTTCCCCATTCTTCTTCTAGCTCTCTTTTGAGATTCTTAATGCAATCTTCCAGGTAAGCCTTCTGAAAGGGAGACCAACTTAAGTCTGCCTTTGTGGCTTCATCTGGGATTGTTTTCATAATGTCAGGATCTGGGGACTGTTCTATTTTTTCTCCGTAAAAGCTGTCTATGGTGAGAGCTCTCTTCTGCTTCTTGCTGATGATTTCAAGTTGGGATATTGGTCAAAACCAGAGAAAACTGCAACAAATTGTATTTGCCCTGGGGCAGTTTGCCGAGTTGACTTCCGGTCTGAGGCTGGTCGAGTTAGATTCGCACTAGGACCACGTTTTCAGCTGCTCTCGATCCACCCTTTACCAAAGGCAGATCTGCCAAAGCACCTGCTTGCAAGCAGAGCAAAGTGGCCTAGGCGTATCCCAGGGGCTTCCTCGGTGCCTAAAATCTGCCCCTCTATTGCAGCCCTGACTTCTGCCCCGGCTGGAGTCTGTTTGGGACCAGGGGCTGATTTCCCCTGAGGCTAACCTTCCCTGGAGTTCTTTCAAGGTAGATTTTTGATAGAAGTGCGTTGTAGTCCAAATGTTTGGCGGAGTCCTCACTCAAAAACCAGTTCAAAGGCTCACTTTGTCTGGGTTTGAGGGAAGGTCCCAGGAGTTCACAGAGAAAGCTGTCTGCTGTTCGCCATCTTGGCTCCGCCCCCCACATTCTCATACTCTTGATTGATGTTTGCTTACATTGTGTTTCCTTTATCTGATATGTCTTTTGTGTAGATACGATTTTTCTTTTACAACAATGATATGTTTGGAAATATGTATGCATATATTTGATTTGCCAATATTTTAACATAATTAACATGTAGTGGATATCCTGCCATCTAGGGGAGGGGTGGGGAGTTGGGGGGAAAAAATTGTAACAGAAAGCTATGTAAGGGTTAATGTTGAAGAATTACCCACCCATATGTTATGTAAATAAAATTTTAAAAAATTTAATTTAATTTAATTTAATTTAAAAAAAAAGAAACTTCCTTTTGAATATAGGTAAAACTTGAAGTTTTAACCTCTTAAATTACAATAATTCAGAATATTACAACACATGGTCAACTGGGCTGATAAAATGACCTAAACTACTTCCTAACCCATTCATTCTCTTTTTTTTGACAGTACAAATTTTTATCTAACCACATTTAGATTTTAAGAGAATGAGGTGATAGTTTATTAAATTATATAGTATAAGAAAAGTTAGAAACACAACAATGCCATAAACAATCCATTACAATCAGGTGACTTCGATTCAGGTGAATGAACTTACAAATTACTTTATATAGAAAATTATTCATCTCATCATTGGCATTGTATACTAATCATATATAAAAGCCCATATAAAATTATCAAGTATATCTAAAAAAGATAATTAAAATAATTAACACTCATATAGCATTTGGCCTATGCCAAGTACTTTGCAATTATGTGATCCTTACAACAATTCTTGGAGGTAGGGGCTTTTATTATCCCTGGATATTACCCTCTTACAGTTTGCCTCAGCAAACTAAGGTACAAAAGGATCATACACCTAATAAATTTCTTAAGGTCAGCTAACATACGTCTTTTTACGTTAGGTTATAATTTACCATAATAATCCCAATAAGAAAACGCACTCAGACCCCTGGCTTAATTTGAATCAAATCTGGATTTAAAATCACTAATGGTAACATTTTAACTTCTAAGGTCCTAAACTCAGCATTGTAAAAGAATAATATAATCATTATTCACAAATTCATAATTTTTTGGAGATGTGACAATTCCCAGCTCTGTATTACTTTTTACTCAACTTCTTTAAAGAGCTGAAATCCCCTACTTTGTAACTTATCAGATAAAGGGCTGCCCTAAGTATTTCAGCTTCCCTTTCCAATCCTTCCAGAAATGTCAAGTTGCAAATACTAGGAAATCTATATAAGGTTTTACAAACAGTTTGATATAACACCTGTTATCATCAGGTTAGTGTAAAACATGCTCATCTTGATTATCACACTCTATATTGAACTGCTGCTTTTTGTCTAGTCAAAGAAATCTAAGGACTTAGATCTAATGCTAGCAGGGCATAGGTAGTTTCCCCAGGCAGAAACCTCCAGGAACTTTCAAAGAGCAAGTTACTTGAAGAACTGAATTAAATAATAATTAAATAGTTCAACAATTCAGGAAAGATTTAAGATTTTTATATAATAATCATAATAAACAATATACTTACTAGTCAAATATTTATATAGGACTTCCTACAGATCTAACATGAAAAGTGGGTGAATATGTTTTTATAACCTTACTTCTTAGGACCACTGAACATGACTTCCTTGAAACAGATGGTGTCTTCCTTTTTGATTCCTCCTAATCTCCATAATATAAACTGATTTACAAAAGTCTTGACTTCTTATTTTACAGTTTTCTAAATTCCAAATCATGCTCACTTTCTTTCCTGCTGCTCCTCACTTCTCAGAATCTTGAGAAAGTTAACACATATCAATTTACAGATGAAGAGAACTGTATTACTCTCAATTTTCAACAATATTCAGCATTACTTATTAAAGAACTTTAACAATGTCAATATACATTTTACATATATAATCCTTTTAAACATATTTCCATATTTTTCATGTTGTACAAGAAAAATCAGATCAAAAGGGGGAAAAACTCACAAGAAAGAAAAAGTCGGCAAGCATTTATATATATATTATATAATATTATAATATTATATAATATATATATATATTATAATATATATATTATATAAAAGTGCTTTAAAAGGCAAAACAAAAACAACAAAACACTTATTTTTGCAGTTTTAAACATATTGCACTGATGCTACAGATACAGGGGAGGGAAAGGAAGCAAGGACATTTCTCTAGATTTATTTTAAATGTAATTCAAGTGGTTTTAAATGGGTCCTTAGTCAACTTCACTTGAGATGATGGACTTGCTCCTAAGAATCAACTCTTCCATGTTAGAGCCCTACTATGATCTGTTTGGTTCAAGATGTCATCTGTTTGGAGCTGCAGTTAAAGCACTATCCAAAAAGTTGGCTTAAAAATAATCAACCAATTAATTAACTAATTTTAGGAAAAACCTTGGTATTGCTATTCAGAGAAAAATTCTAACTCTGATTCTACCTCCAAAACTGTTAATTCACACAAGACCAAAAAAAAAACCAAAACACACACACACACAGAAATAAGAGTTGAGATTAAAAATACTTTCTTTGATTGTCTCAGTATCTCAATTTACTCTTTTTATCTAAAATAATTTTTTTTTAAATCCATCTCTGCCTGAGATGGGCTTTTCTCAAAACCCTATTGGAGAGTATTACCCAATCCTGACCTACTCAGAATAAAAATATTTTATTCCTTTCTCTACTTTAGGAGTTTCTTTTACACATGCAATTTAATTTATAAATAACCCCAAAAACTTGAAATCAAAAATTGTAACTTTAGATATTCACTCATAAGGTAATGGCCTAGATTTTGCTTTTTGTAATCCTATTCCTGAAAAATGTCAGAATGTATTGCTGGTACTTTTGGTTCTCCCACCAATTGGTTTCACAAGCTGAAATCCAAAATATCCTGAAATAGCTGTTTACATACAGATTTTTCCTTCTTTTCTTTATAGAGCTTACTTCAGGGAATCTTTCTCAAGTAGATGCATCTACTTGAAGCAAATGCCCCTCTGTGAGAGTGAAAGTTAGAAAGCTGAATCTCAAAAACTAAAAACAGAAATATAAACACAAATATGTTTACCCAAAGAAGATTGAAGGTTAGAATCAGAAGTTTTAGTCTGAGGAGAATCAAATTCTCAACTTATAGTTTCTTAGGTAACAATGTCTCATCTATTGAGTACTCAAAAAAAAAAAAAAACTTTACTGGGAGACTTTAAATTAGACCTGTCTCTTTTCCTCTAAAGTCCCTTCATCTTGTCACCAACTGTGATGATTAAAAAATTCTAAGAAACATAGTTTCTGGGCAATTTAATCATTTTATTAATGAGGCCAGAACAAAATCATTAACAGAAGGATAGTCATTTGTTCTTCTCTCTTAGATCACAGACCTTTAATTGTGGTGAGTTCATATTTTCTATGTCCTTCAAAAAGAGGTATCCTGAGGAGTGTCAATCAACTCTGATTAGTTAACACAATGGGAGATGGTCTCTATTAAAATAAAGGTGCTGGGGTATGTGATGTAGAACACCCAATTTCTTGGTTAAAAGGACATCAATTTTCACATCACCTCACTGACAAAAAAGAGGATCCACATTTTGCCAGACCTGTCTGAGTAAACATAATCAGTAGGAAATATCCAACAGCCCAGTCTCTTTTATTAATTTTTTTTTCAGGGGAGTGTTTGTTTTTTAGATTTTTGCCTGAGAAAATCTTTAAGACATATTTCCCACACTAGCTGATTTCTGGATGAGGAAGTAGAAAAGGTGAAAAATCTTTGTATTGGTTCAGTAACTAGTTATTAAATCTGAGAGAAATAATTAATTCCTCACATACTTATTCTAATGTACTCAAGTAATCATGCATATTTCTCCATTTTCATGTTGTATTCTGTCAGTGGCATAAAAGCAAAAAGAAGTCACAGATTGTTTTATTTGTTGTTTTTTTGTCTTCTCTCATACCTAGCACAGTCCTTTGCACATGAGGGTAAGAATAGTCAGCCAGTCAATCAGTATTTAGCAAGTATTTATCACATAGGGTATTAATTTCTGAGGATACAAAGAAAAGCAAAAGACAGTCCCTATTCTCAACAAATTGGAAACCACATTAAACAACTATATGTAAATAAGATATATCTATATCTATAGCTCTCTTTGTCCCATAAATTGAAGACAATTAACAGAAGGAAAGCATCAGAATTAAAGATGGTCAAGAAAGGTTTCTTGTAGAAGAAGTGGTATCAAACACAAATACAAATGGGGCAAGATTGAGTGAGGTGGAGGTAAACACTGATCCATACATCAAAACTGCAGATTTCATATTAACTTAATCTTAAAATGCAATGTTATCCTTCTTTTGTTTTATTTTTATTTATTTTGTTAAATAGTCCTACTATGGTAACAAGGAAGATCAAAACACCAACTCAGATAAGAAGAAAATGCCCACAGAAGAAATCTCAAACAGTGATATGAATTGGTCTCAAGCCTAAAGGAGCTTCTTGAAAATGACCATAATAAACTGTAAAAGGCAAATAAGAGAGGTAGAAGAAAAAATGAGAAAAGAAATGAGAAGTATGCAAGAAAGAGTCACTAGCTTAAGAAAGGAAGGCAGTTCCTTAAAAAGTTACAATTGGCCAAATGCAAAAAGAAAAAAAAAATCCACTGAAGAAAGTAATACCTACAAAGTAGAATTAATCAAATGGAAAAAGAGATAAAAAGTTAACTGAAAAAAAAATCGCAGATTAAAAACTAGAATGGGAAATGAAAGCTAATAACACTATGAGCTCATCAAGAATCAATCAAACAAACTAAAAAGAATGAAAAAATGTAAAAAAAAAAACATGTAAAATACTTCATTGGCAAAAGAGCCAACCTGGAAAATAGCTCCAGAAAAAAGAGATGATTTAAAATTTTTTTTCCTGCCTGAGGCCCTGACCAAAAAAAAAAAAAAAGCTTTGCTAGCATTTTTCAAAAGATCAAGGAAAACTGCCTTACTTTATTGCTACATCTCCAAGAAGTCTAGTAGTCTGATTTCCAGAGTTAGTGTTTTCTTTAAAACAAAAACAAACAAAAAATTAGTTTTTAGGGCTTTTCTAAAACATATTTTCTATATATTTATCCGTATTTATGAATTTTTCTTCCTAGGTATATTACAAATTTCTCAAAAGCAGAAACTGTTTCGTGGGTGATCTATAACCAAAACATTCACTAGGCTTATAATAGTAGGTTTTTTTCAAATAAGATTCCCATTAGGAATGATTGTAGCTTTCTCATCTTTTCAATATAATAGAAACTAAATTGCATAATATTTCAACTTTTAAAAACAGAAACTCATTGGGTCCTTATCTAATCATAAAGTACTACATATCATTGTTAGAGATAGAGAGTATTTATTTATTGGTTTTCCTATTTCATTAATTCATGTTTGCCTACAAAGGGAATTCTTAAACTAATAAGGGAAGGGACAATTTGGGAGAACTTTAGACTCCTCAAATCATATGCAAATAACAGTTAACACTAATTACAAATATTACTTATTTATTCATTTTTGGTTTACATTTAAGAATTCATATTAATGTTTATTTCATAGTTAATAATTTATTAGCTTAGATCAAATCTTTATGTATTTGAAAATGACAACAATTAAAATAATAGTAAATGACATGTATGTATGTATGTAGACTTTAATACAGATACAATATTGTCCACATATTAACTATATTATTTGATTGTCAGGATAATTCAGTGAGATAAATACTACACATTTTATTATCCCTATTTTACAAATAAGGAAAGTAAAACCTAAAAGTAAGAGTAAAGAGACTTGACTATAATCATAGAAAATGTCAGTGCCAGAGACCAGAAACAAATACTAGTTTCTTTAATACAAGTATAGGGCTTTTAAAATTACACTGTGGCTTCTAAAAAGAAAACAAATAAATGAAAACAAAAATGAAACAAAAAGCAAAGAAAATTACTACAGAATATTTATATATAAAACCTAGGTTTTCTCTCAATCAATATGAATTTGTAAGTTTGCAGAATACTTAGAGGAGTAACTAAGAGGTACAGTAGGTAAAGTACTGCATCTGGAGTCAGGAAGAGCTGAATTCATTTTTTTTTATTGGAGTAAGATTTTTTTATTTTTAATATACATTGCTTTATGAATCATGTTGGGAGAGAAAAATCAGAGCAAAAGAAATTTGGGAAAGATTTAAAAAGAAAACAGAAAAAAAAGGGAACATAGCATATGTTGATTTACATTCTGTCTCTTTAGTTCTTTTTCTGGATGCAGATGGCATTTTCTGTCCAAAGTATATTAGAATTGCTTTGGATCACTGAACTATTGAGAAAACCAAGCCTTTCATAGTTGATCATTGCACATTCTTGCCACAAATAGTGGGGGAACCCTGAGTGAGGTATAAGGGACATTAGTCCAATAAAAGGAACCCTGCTGATGTTTCTAGTTTATCTCCCCATCCACCCTAGGGGTATCTTGGTCTTCCTGAGAAGTCAGGAGACATGATAATCTGTGTTGTAATTAAAGCAGAGTTAAGTGGCAAGGAAACATCTGCACACAATGGCAAGTTGTTTAATGGTCCCAAATGCACAGTATCCTATAGTTAGTGCATGCACAATGTGCTATAGTTATGTAAGTGTATTACAGTATATATGACTGAGCACATTTTGAATAAATGGACTCCTATTGGACCATCTTTGTGAGTTCCACCTCTTCACCCTTCACTCATGATCAGGATCAAACTGATACTGAAATCCTCTAGTGAGCAGGTTTGGACATTGTAATCCTGCTTCTGCATGTTTAGCTCAGTATCAGTTCATGTAAATCTTTTCAGACCTTCTTATAATCAGCTTGTTCATCCTTTTTTTAATAGAACAATAATATTCCATTATCTTCATATACCACAACTTGTTCAGCCATTCCTCAACTGATGGGCAACTACTCATTTTCTAATTCTTTGCCACCACAAAAAGAACTGCTATAAATATTTTTGCACATATGAGTCCGTTTCCCTCCTTTATGATTTCCTTAGGATACAGACCCAGTAATGACACTGCTGAGTCAAAGGGAACTGCTTAACTATCATGGGCTAACTTGCAAATCTTAAACTGTGGTGAATATCCTTAATATTTTACATGAACAATTCAGGTGACATTTACAGCATACTTAGAAGCTATTGTCACTGGTTCTACTGTGAGTAGATAAGGAGGTGACAGAATATTTCATCAGGTTGTTTTTTATGGCCTCTTAGGTAAGTTTATTCAACAATATGAAGTCCAGGGTAGTGTCAAAGTAATAGTCTTATTAAAATAAATCTTCTGGAACTAAGAATCTCCATCTATGGTACAATTTTGAAAACCTTTTCATTTCCAGGTGCCAAAGGCTGCTGGGAAAACTAGGCTAACTACATCTAGGTATTCCATTTTTAAGCACCATAATACAGCACTGCTAAGATTACCTAATGAGTGTGCTTTCAATTCATAAGATAGTAATAAAGCTATTACATAAAAATTAGTTTCCAAATTTTAAATTAAGACTAACTGCATTTATACATTAAAGGGCGAACAGTTTTATAGCTTTTTGAGCATGGTTCCAGATTGTTCTCCTGAATGGTTGAAGATTTCACAACTCCACCAACAATGCCTTAGTGTTCCAGTTTTCCCACATCCCCTCCAACATTTATCATTATCTTTTCCTGTCATCTTAGCCCATCTAAGAGGTGTGAAGTGGTACCTCAGAGTTGTTTTAAATTGCCTTTTTCTAATCATTAGTGATTTAGAAGATTTTTTTTCATATAACTATAAATGGCTTTAATTTCATCATCTGAAAATTGTCTATTCATATTATTTGGCAATTTATCAATTGGGGGAATGACTTGTATTCCTATAAATTTGACACAGTTCTTTATATTTTAGAAATGAGACCTTTATCAGAAATCCTGCCTATAAAGGTTTTTTTTTTTTTTTTCCCCAGGCTGTACTTCCCTTTTAATCTTGTTTCTGTTGGTTTTGTTTGTGCAAACCCTTTTTAATTTAATGTAATCAAAGTTGTTCATTTTGTCTTTTATAATGTTCTCTAGTTCGACTTTGGTTATAAATTCCTCCCTTCTCCAAAGATCTGATAAGTAAATTATCACTTGTTCTCCTAATTTGTTTATGGTACCATCCTTTATGCCCAAATTATGTATTCATTTTGACCTTATATGATATGGGGTATGAGATGTAGGTCTATGCTGAGTTTCTGACATATTGTTTTCCAGTTTCCTCAGCAATTTTTGTCAAGACTCAAGTTTATATATGGCTTCAGACACTTAATATTTAGTCATTTAATCCTATTTGTCTCAGTTTCCTCATCTGTAAAATCAGTTGGAGAAAGAAATGATAAATCACTATTCTAGATGCCTGAAAAGATGAAGAACTATATAAAACATCATCCTGTTTTCAGGCATTAAGAATGACATAGATTTGATAGGGGAATCATTTGGGCTATAGTAACTGTATTATGTTACAAAATGTGATAGTATCATGAGAGATAACAACAAAGTGCTGAGAGAGTGAAAAGGAGATACCACAATATTGACTGATATTCAGAAGCACATCTCTAATCATGTCATGCTCCTGTTCAAGAAGTTTCATTAATTTCTTTTTGCTTTGGGGATAAAAATAGAAACTAGTTATTTAATGACCTTCACTCTCTGGCAATGCTAATAGCCAATTAATTTGTGTAAGTCTGCAGCATACTTGAATGAGTAATTAGGATCTTTGCCAAGAAAAATTCAAACAGGGTGATGAAGAGTTGGACAGGACCAGAAATGACAACAGCAGTAGCAACAACATTAGCAACATCAGTACCCTTGGTAAACTGTTTCTCAAATTTGGCAAAATCCAGTGGTAAAAATAATTAAATTCATGAAAACTTCTGTTTGGGCTGGAATGGTGTACTGCAGTGTTGATTAATGTATTTCAATAGACATGTAAGTTTTCTTTCTGCACTCAACATTGAGTCCTACATTTAGATGAAGATAAGTTACTGTTTCTGTTTTGTTTTGTTTTGTTTGTTATTTTATTTGAGGTACCACCAGATCCTACTGGCTCACAAATATCTTTATTAGTGTAAAGCAATAAAGAATAAAAGCACATTTTAGTCCATTGAATTTATTGAAATTCTAATAACTCTAATAACATTCTCTCCTTTGATTTTTATAATTTCCAATTTGATGTTTAATTGGGGATTTTAATGTTTTTTTTTTTAATTTTTAGTTGCATGCCCAACTCTGTGAGAAGAAAGTTAAGGTTCCCACTAATATAGTTTTACTGTGTATTTCTTTCTATAATTCATTTAGCATTTCCTTTATGAATTTGAATGCTATATGATTTGGCGCATACATATTTAGTATTGATATTACTTCATTGTCAATTTTACCATTTAACAAAAAGCAGCTTCTATGTTTATCTCTACTCCTGCTTTTTAAAGTTTCAGTTAAAACATAATAGATTCTCATCCAGCTTCTTATTTTTGTATTGTGTCTCTGCTTGAAGGTTGATTCTTGGAAAAACATATTGTGAGATTCTGATTTTTAATCCATTTTCTATGCATTTCAGTTTTATGTATGAGTTCATCCCACTCACATTCAGAGTTATAGAACTGTATTCCAGTAAAGATTTACAAAGCAAGGCTTCTACTGCTCAGACAAAAAATGAATGAAATCTTATGGGTTACATGGCAAGAGGAGGTTATCTTCCAGTAGGTCAAGGATACTTTTTCTATAAAGGAAGAGGTAATACATTTTCCTTTGATAATCACAGTGGGTTTCTCTCTTAGTCACTGTCAAGAAGATTATTGCTAGAGTCCTTAATCAGAGGCAGTGGGGTGTAAGAAAGGGTTAAGAAACTGTCACCATAATGTTTACTGCCTGAAAATGCCAGGAGAAATGCCAAGAGCAGAACAGAGGTCTGTAAACAATATTCATCGATATGACCAAGGCCTTTGACACTATCCCTCGAGAGGTGTTGTGGAAGACGATGGCAAAAGTTTGTCACCTAGAGAAGTCAAACATGATTGGACACCAGTTCCATGATGGCATGCTTGCATTGGTCAAATAATTGCCTGTACTCTTGCATTTTCTTAATCATTAGCAGATTAAAACAGGACTGTGAACTTCTCCAAATGCTTTTAGAATGATGTTTTTATAAAACCCTGTTGCAAACACCTTCAATAAGAACAAAAAAGACATCAAGGTTAGCTAACATATTGACAGTAAACTATTTAACAAAAATATTACAAGCCAAGAGTTGGTGAGTGATTTTTTTGGTCACAGATTACTGTGCACTCAATGCAACTTCTGAGGATACAATATAAAGTATGGATTTATTCTTTGTTGCTTATGCTAATTTTGGGGTTAAGTGACTTGTCCAGGGTCACACAGCTAGGAAGTATTAAGTGTCTGAGACTGGATTTGAACTCAGGTCCTCCTGACTTCAGAGCCCATGCTTTATCCACTGCACCATCCAGCTGCCCCAAAATTGAGGTTTTGTAACAGTCACTGTCACATTATCTAAAGATGAACACATTGGTTACTGCAAATGGAAAAGTTTTGAGTGTGGTAGATAAGCTCACATAACTTGTTAGAACACTTTCCAAGGATGCACACAAAGCTAATGAGATTGATACATTTATTGCCTGAGATTCTCCAAAAGAAAGTGTGGGAGAGAAGATAGGTAGATTGCCTACCAACCTGAAGGTTTACAGAATCATTACTTTGAGCTCTGTGAAACCTGGACAATATGCAGGTGCCATGGCATGATTCTATTTGAATTATTTTAGAAAGATACGACATTGAGATATTTTCTTGAGCTAAACTACCAGACAATCAAATGGCTGGCTACATTGCTCAAGTGCCAAATGTATGTTTGCCTACAAGATTACTTTATGGAGAACTCACATAAGATAAGTGCTCAAATGGAGGTCAGAAGAAGTGATTCAAGAGTACTTTCCAGGTTTCTGATGAACTTTATTATTGATTGTGAGACATGAGAAATAATGGCAGAGGAGTTTCCATCCATATCAAAGAAGGTGCTGTACTCTATGAGCAAAGCAAAATTGCAAAAGTTCTGTCAAAGAAAGAGACATTTCTTTCCCAAATGTGATTCCCAAATGATAGAACCTTCTAAGCTCTTAGTTGTTTGATCAGCCACACTCAAAGACAGTGCATACTATTTTTGACATAGTGATATACTTTTAGTCCTCTTAAATTAAGGACATGATTAGCGTGCATTTTACCTTCATCCTGTTTTTCCCCACCACCATTTGTTTTTTTTTTTTCTCCTGTCATTTTGTACCTTCTCAAATGTGATGTGCTTCTGACCATCACTTCCCCAATCCACTCTCCCTCCTCTCTGATCCATCCCATCACTTCTCTCATTTCCTATTCCCCTTCTACTTCCTTATAAAGTAATATTTCTAAACCCAATTGAGTGTGTATGTTACTTCCTCCTTGCATCATTTCCAATGAGAGTAAAGTTCAAGACTTGCTTGATACCATCCTCCAAATCTTCCCCTCCACTAGTAAAGTTATTTCACACTTTTTTGATGTAGAATAATTTGCTCCCTCCTCTCACTTCCTTCTTTCTTTCCCAGTGTATTTCTCTCACACCCCTTAAATTTTTTTTGAGATATCATCCCATCATATTCAATTTCCCATTTGTTGACAAATAACAGCAACAACTTAAGCTGACACTCAAGCACTACATGCATACTCCTTCTAATTGCCCTAATAATAATAAAAATTTTTAAAGCTAAAAGTATCATCTTTCCATGTAAGAATATAGAATTTAATCTTATTAAATCCGTTATGATTTCTTTTTCATTTTTACTTTTTAAAATTTCTCTTGAGTTTTGTATTTGAAAGAAAAATTTTCAATTTAGCTTTTGTCCTTTTCATCAAGAATTCATGAAAGTCTACAATTACATTGAATATCCCTTTTTTGGCCAAAGGATTATGCATTCCATTTTTCTGGTTAGGTAATCCTAAACTTTGCCCTCTGGAATATATTCCAAGCCCTCTGGTCTTTTAATGTAAAAGATGCTAAATCTTGTGTTATACTGACTGTGACTCATGATATTTGAATTGTTTCTTTCAAATCCTTGCCTTTATTATGCTACCTTGCCTCCACCAAAAATATAATGTAAAATCAAAGGATCATGTCCCAAGGTAACTCTCTCAGAAGGAAGAACTTTTAAGTACCTCAGGTACCAACTTTCTGGAAACTAATTTCTAAGGTACCTATTCAGTTATTAATATGATTAATACATTAACATGGGCATCCAGAAGTAGAGTGGGGAGGGAAAAACCAGGTTATCTAAGAAGAGGTGAAATGGTCTAGGTCAGATATAGAGAAGGTCAAACTTTCTATGCTAGTCAGAGTGGGATCAGTCTGTGAATAGCCCCTCACTTCCAGTTTCAGTGAGATGGACATACACAGTTTCACTTAAAAAAAAAAAAAGACAAAACAAAAGTATAAAAACACAATAATAGTTATACTCTATAGGCCTGAGAAATTATCCCAAAATATAAAGTTGTAAATATATGCAAACAAATGCATATATTTATACAAATATGTATATATATTTATGTATGTGTTTATGTTTGCATATATTTACGCAGGAGGAAAATTTGGCTCACCAAACAACCACATGTTTTTGACTCTTCATTAAGTCAGTCAATAAGCATTTGTTAAGTGCTTATTATGTCAAAACAAAGCTAATGTAGACATTTGTTTTGTATAACTTCATATTTATCATAGGTTTTGTGCTTCTTGTCTTCTGAATGGGTATAGAAGGAGTATGGGAAGGGAAACAATCTATAATTGAAAATAAAATAAAATTGAATAAAAAAGGAAGTATTACAACATCTCACTTTTAAAAAATCTCATTATATTCTAGTCACTGCTAAACACTAGAGATACAGACATGAAAAAGAAATATAGTTCTTGCCCTCATGGAACTTACAATATAATAGAGAAAGGTAACACTCAAAATGAAATCAGATAGATGGCTTAGTGAATAGAGTGTGGCTCTAGATTCAAGAGAAGACCTGAGTTCAAATCCTATCTCAGACACTTACTTAGCTATGTGACTCTGGGCAAGTCATTTAATTGTTTGCCTCAGTTTCCTTATTTGTAAATGAGCTAGAGAAAGAAATAGAAAACCACTCCAGTATCTTTAAACAAGTAACAAAGCTTCAGACATAAATGAAACAATTGAACAACAACACATAAGGAAGTGAAAAAGAGGGAGAAGGTGCTTAGCATGAAATCATGAGGAAAAAAGAAATTGAATATTTCTTAATGGGAAATGAAAAGATGGAGGACCTGGATGTATTTCATAAATATAGATTTGGGGATGAACTCATCTCCCCAACAATAAGATCAGAGGTTACCAAGAAATTACATGAAGGTAAATGTTACTTGAGCAATGATCATTATCAGCCAATTCTCTGGGGCATTTGTTTTAATCTATCAGGGGAAAATAAAACAAAAATAAAAATAAAAAAACATAAGTAGGGCTGCTTTTGGGGGGAGCAGAGATAGGAGGAAGAGATGGAAACTTGATAGCAGTCATATTGCAGAAAATGAATACAATTATGTTTCATCATCCTGTAAAAATAGAATCAGTAGTGCTAAAACTAGTGAGCTATTAAAAAAATCTCAGAAGGGGAAGACAAAGGAGTATTTTTTGCTTGGACTTTTGTTTGTTTGCAACCCTAGTCCTAAAGCTCCAGTGGGTTCTTTCTCATTGAGGTTCTTTTCTTAGTGAGGAAGCATGTCCTTTCCCATGATAGAGATGGGGCAGAATTGCCAGGTGGGAGAATGCAAATCTCAATTCTTCAGAGATGGTGAGTCTTTGTGTCATTTTTGATTTTCAAATTTCCTCAGTCTTCAATTTTTAAATAGAAGATGGCAACTCCATTTTAAATTTCTGAGGGAAAATATTTTGGCAATAATGAGAAGAGTTGACCACATCATTGATGGGTGCTGCGTCTAAGACTCGATGATGCAGAGAAACCAAGAAATTGACTTGAAGACTTGATGATGATGCTATCATCAATATATTAAATTACAAATGAATAGTAAAATTACTTAGGCAGTACAACAATAGATTTGTTATATTAAAATAATATGAGAATTCATTGTTTAAAGTCTTCTGCTTTTTGTCATATAATCAACTGGAAAAACACAGAACAGGAAAGAAGTAGATAGAAAACTGTTCATGTAAGTCTAGGAGATAGAAAAAAAATGAGAAAAGAAATGAGTTATATAAGAAAATTAAAGGGAAATGGGTCAACATCTTGGAAAAAGAAGCAAAAAAATTACTAAAAAAACTTCTTGAAAATAGAATTGGACAAATGCAAAAAGTAGTACAAAAGTTAATTGAAGAAAATAATTTCTTAAATGTTAGAATTAGGCTAGTGGATGCTAATGACTCTAGGATACATCAAGAATCAGTCAAACAAAACCAAAAGAATAAAAAAATAGAAGAAACTCAAAATCACAAAAAATAAATATTGAAAACTACCCTTATATGAAATTGGAAAAAATAAATAAAATGTTATTTATCAAAAAAGAAGAAAAGAAATTACTACATATCCTCTAAATTCTAATATAAGTAATATTGTTTTATTCAAAATCTTTCCTCATTCCCTTTGTAGAGAATAGAAATTCTTCCCTCTTCCTTCTGGAAATTCACATAGTACCTTATTCCATCTCTCTCTGATACACTTATCATGAAAGATTTTTTAATATAGTTGCTAGTAGTAATCTAATCTTTTCATTGGTCTGTAAGTTTCATGAAGTTATGGAGTGTCATAGAATTTTTTTTGGTCTCCCATTGTAGTTAACATAGATTAGCTCAATAATTTTATTTATATTTAATAGATATTTGTAGAATGCAATTTTGAGAAAACAAAACAACATAAGTTGTTTCTTCTTTCAAAAAATAGTTCATTCTTAGTTTGCATTATTAACAATATCTTTTTAATTTTTTAAAAAAATTTTAAAATTTTAAAAATATTTATTGTTTAAACCTAAATAAAAAAATAAGAAAAAAGAAAAATAGAAAAGGGGAAAAGCAAAAAGAAAACATTATCATGTGCCCAGTAGGACATCAGGGTGAATTCATAATATGTAATAATAAATTTCCATTTCAAGAAAACATATATAATAATAGAAGAGATTAAGTTCATGATTCTCCCATTTTTTTCTTTGATTCCTGTTATTTATTCTTTTGTTCGCTACTGTGCACCTTTTATTTCCTTCTTTTTTTTTCCCCCTTTCATCTCCCTCACTCTGCCAACCAGGCTATAATTAAGCATGGTATGTGTGTTTATGTATGTATGAATTGTTCCCTATTTATCTCATTCCCAATGTGAATAGCTTTTCAGAAATACTAGTCCTCCTCACCCTTCTAATGCCTCTGTGTTGGTTCTTCCTCTACACCTCATTAGTATAGTATAATTGCTATTTTTACTTTTTTTATACAATTTTGTTTTTTAGAGTTGTCATATTTAGCTCTTTCTTTTGAATTACCCAGTTACTGACTTGATACTTAAACATATGGTTTACATTTTCATATAAAAACATAAATGATTTTTCCTTGTTGAGTTCCTTGAAATTAATCTTTGAAGTTGGTATGCAGCAGTGCCATTATTGGATCTGTATCTCAAGGAAATCATAAAAAAGGGAAAAGGACCCACATGTACAAAAATGTTTCTAGCAGCTCTTTTTGTGGTAGCAAAGAATTGTAAAATGAGTAGATATCTATCAATTGGGGAATAGCTGAACAAGTGATCAACTCTGAAAGGCTTGGTTCTTCTCAATAGTTTGATGATCCAAGGCAATCCTAATATACTTTAGACAGAAAATGCATCTGCATCCAGAAAAAAAAAGCTAAGGATATTGAATGTAAATTAGCACACGCTATGTTTATTTCTTTTTTGTTTTTATTTTTAAATTTCTCTTATTGTTTTTCTCTTTTGTCCTGAATTTTCTCTCCCAACAGGATTCATAAATCAATGTGTGTTAAAATAAACAAACAAAAAATAAATTTAAAAAAATCTTTGAAGTTGGTTTTTATATGTTAAATTTTCCCTGAGTTCAGGTTTGGTTGAGACAAAGTCCTAAAAAATCTGTGAGTTCATTGAATACCCATTTTTTTCCTATTCAGTATTATGGTTGGTTTTGCTATGTATTATTGTATTATGGTATGATATTTTTGGCTGCAGGCCTAGTTCTTTAGATTGTCAATATATAATATGCCATGACCTGTAGATTTTTTATTATACCCACTGATGAATCCTATACAATTTTCCAATTGTAGCTCTAGCATATTTGAATCGTTTGTTTCTTGTAGAATTTTCTCTTTGGGCTTCAAAATTTAGCGATAGTATTCCTATGTTTTCTTTGTAAAATCTCTGTGAGGTAGATTTTTTTTCTATTTCTACTTTCATCTCATGTTTTAACACTCCAGAACAATTTTCTTAAATTATTTCTTGCATTATTATGTCAAGGGTTTGTTTTTTTTTTGTGGACACAATTTTCAGGTAGTACAATTATTCTTATATTTTCTCTTCTTCATTTGTTCTCCAGATCTGTTGTTTTTTATTTTTTATTTTATTTTATTTTTTATTAATATTTTTTATTTGCAAAACATATGTATGGGTAATTCCTAAATATTAACCCTTACAAAGCTTTCTGTTTCAAATTTTCCCCCCTACTCCCCA